>JAMKCH010077099.1:0-97562 GCA_023653785.1 Ophioderma brevispina | reverse complement strand
ATGTTAGGCCCACCTCTCAAGGGCAGTGTAATACCTCTCTTATATTGTAAAAAATTGAGATGAAAGCGAGGTACTCGCTGTCCTTGAAATAAGCTAAGGATGTGACTGTCCCAAAAGCCAATAAGCCAAATCGGCATTGTAACTTCCGGTAATATTTTTAGGACTCCCGACCTTTCACCCTGTCAATATTTCAGGAAAATTGCCTTTTGGTAATTTCAAAAAATACTTCTAAGATATGTTTGATATTTAAAATACAAAACATGTTTTACTTCGAATAATTTATGGCATATTTCTTATTTACTATATTGCTGGAATAGTTCTAAAAACATAATCATTAAAACCATAATCTTGATTTGTCAAAGGTCAGGAGTCCTAAAAATTTGCAAAACCTTCCCACAATGCATCAAAAATCTGTAATGCCGATTTCGCTTATAAACGTGCACATCAGGCCAGGATGCGACAATTACGGAAAGGGTGTATACACTCGATTTTGTTTAGCACTTTTTCCTTATTAGGAAAAAAAATCATGAATTTTGAATTTAACATTAATCCTTTTAAAATATTGCACTTTGTGTATTTAAAAAATTGAAAAAAAATAATACAAAAATGTAAGGATACCATACACCTGAGAGCTGAAGAAATCATGCAGCTACTCTTTGACGGTGCAAACAGCCGCTGGGTATTCACTATCCACTTATGCTGCCAAAAAAAATAATGGATTCCTGGCCTATGAGGGTTTGCCTATTCGGTAGGTAGCTCATGGCTACTAGGGCTGTGACAAATACCCAGGTACCTGCCCGACCTTGGTCAAGCACTGCTAATATTTTAATGCTACATATTTTCATATGTTAGTTCCAATAATAATGACAAAATGGTTGTTTTAGACATGGGTGAAAATAAGTTAAAAGTATTCTGGTAAATGGGTTGCTTTTTGAAAGTCATGTGGTGCCAAATTATGCGATTCAGGTACCCGGATACCCGCCAGAAAATTATATCGGGTAACCTGGTAGTAATTACTTATTAGGTCACAGCCCTAGTGTCTACTTGCGAGTAGTTATGTAGCTACTTACATGAAAAAACTGGCAGTGGTTTTCTTGATCTGCTGCAGATTGCAAATTTTGAAGGGACCCAAGATGGAAGTCAGAAGTTGCATATTGTATCTGAATACTTTTTCAGTATCTCTGATTGGTTTATTACAGTGATATAACATGATATTCTTCTTTGAGTAACCTTCTTTGAGTAACCTTTGAGTAATCATTGAGTACATAATTTTCATCATAATTTTGGATTAATCATGACTGGATTATGATAAATATATGATGACTTGCTCTGCTAGTTGTACTTAAAAGCAACCATTGTTGTTAAACTACCTTAATGCATTCAACTTATTCTCTTTTAAGGGAAAACATTGTGTTGATCTCACCTTTCCAAGTTTTTAAGACGACTCATACCCGCAGTTCTTGAACAAATATCGAAAATATTTAATTGAAAATGCTGGGAAAAATGAGACCTAGTGGAATTCTCGGTCAAGACTTCTCAGTTGCATACGTAAAGTATCTGCAATCTTGAGCATGTTTGTAAAACCGTACATTGCCTTCATAGGTTAGAAGTGGGGAGGGTGAATTTAAGATTCCAATGGTGGGTTGGGCCAACACAAATTTCCTGACGGTGTGAAGCTGCTTAGTGAAGCTGCTTATTTCATTACAGTAACATTCCTATATACAATCATTGATTTGCAATTTTTCAAATTTGAAACAAAATACGGAATATATATTTCATTTCTACTTCATACAACATTGGGTAATGTGAGAGAGGATGTATTTTACAAATAGCCATAGGTGTATCCATACAGGACCCAGTCCAAACCCCTAGAATGGTTGGCTTCTGGGGTCCAGGAAAGAAGCCCAGGTAAGATGCTTATTGGCCTTCTATGTAGATCCAGAACTCCCCCCCCTTTTTTTTTTTTTTTTTTTTTTTTTTTTTTTTACCCCCCCCCCCCCCCCCATGTGGTATGCATCCCCTAGGATACACCCATGATAGTTTTTTGTCGCATGCAATGTAAGCGACACATAGGGATTGCTTTGGTAGTGTGTGTGTGTCTCTTTATTTGTGCTAACTACAGTATACTTATGCGACTTCATTTCTTATTTAGCAATATTCCGTCATTGCTTGTGTGTCCAATTTTAAGTCTTGTGTCTCTATTTTTAACAAAAGAAAAGTCACACCTCACACGTGTATACTCTACGTTAACTTGTCTGTGGTAAAAATGTTGATCTAAATCTTAACCTTAAACATAACTGCCCACTGTTTCCACATGTGTGCGCACATTTTCACGACACTTGGACACAATGGTCCTTGGGTCGTTACCCACATGTTGGTGAGTTCAGCTGACCATTGTCCCCATTCACAAACCGCGATGGTACTAGGCAACACATGCGTTCAGTGAATGCTCTATTTTTAGTTGTATCAATGGAATGGAATGGGTTATGAACTGTGCATAGAGAGAGATGATAAAAACAAACAAATGGTCTTCAGTATATCTAATTACAGTCAATGAATAACAGTGATAAATGTAGCAAATAACATTGAGTGACCATCTTGATGTATTAATGGATGAGTGTAATCAATGATTGGCAATATCCTTGAATCTGCAGTTATTTAACAAACTACTACTTCTATGTTCAAGATTTAGGAAGTGTTTTCTTGTGTGGTGGTGTTCATTTTTATAAATATACCAGTTGAAAATACTGGAACATGAAGTGTGTTCTAATTATAACAGATCATGAAAAGTGAAATTTAACTGTTTCGTTCCCTTCCCCAATGTCAATTTGAATCAAATTCAATGTTGTGTTTGTACTGTAAATCTCATGAATTAGAATGGAATGCAGCGACTTCCAAGGATTGAAGTCCGCCACTGTATTTGATAAATCTGCTGTGCTGATAACATTTGAGCTTGGCTTAGCTCGACTGTGTATACCTTTGCATGCCCAAATGGGTGTTAAGAAATATACACTTAATAGCATTTTGAGCCATTTAATGGCTGTCATGGTGGAACAGGCAGAGATGATTAAAAGCTTCCTTTGGGAGGTAAGGTTAATGGGCCTGGTTCAGATTGTTGTGGCCTAATGGTGTATCTGATCCTGGTGACCATAAGAATTCACAGCTGTTTGACCCCATGCGAATCGTCTCTTTTATTTTTAGAACAATTTTAAGCAGTGGCGACACAATTTTGACAACTGATATAAGTAGCCCCATGCAAGAGCTATTACCTCTGAAAAAATCAGAAAAATCCATTGTGGGAATCTTGCCATATAGACCTACAAATGTCATGATTTGTATGTTATAGTGGCCTCTATATGCCCATTCTCCATAGAGAAACATGTTAAACAAGATTTTACAGAAAAATATTTGCCCGCAATAAAATTTCGTAAAATGTACACCAGATGAAGTAAGTAGAATAAACAATCCAAATAAGTTGTCAAAAGTATGTCGCTGTTGATATTTTTTGTTTTATTCTGGTTTTGTCATGAGACTTTCAAACAGCTGTGAATTGGATTAAGCCACGGCATTCCATTTTGGGCATTTTCATATGCCAGCTCCTAATATGTGGTAATTACAGTAACTACTTTTAAAAACAATATATTTAAAGTTATGGAACAAAGGCAGTCTGGTCTCACCTTTGACTGTCCTAGAAATTGTTGGCATAATCGCCATTGCAATGCCCGGTTATTAATGGTACATTGTATTGGCATACATTATCACCCACTGCCTTTAATAGTGCCAAGTATGCAGTGACCAAAAATTTCTATACACTTTTTGTCTACGGTAATAAATTAGTTTTAATAACCTGAAATAATAGGTTGCACGGTTTCATGTAATCAAACCACAATATTCAAATTATTATTGGGAAGATGTTAGGACTGGATTGGTGATTTAGTTTGCAATGTAGATTATAGTGCAAATAGGTGTATTAAATTAACAATGTGTTAACAATTTATTCAGATAATTACAATTAATCAATCTGGATATGAACATCTGCAATTATATCATGATTGCAGTGGTTTGAGCCATGTGATAGTTTTTACTATCAAATGGCTTGAAAAGAAACCAGGTGATATCATGATATAAAACAAATATTGACTGCCTATATTCGTGCAATAGTAAAAATATATCATTCA
This sequence comes from Ophioderma brevispina, assembly GCA_023653785.1. NCBI lineage: Eukaryota > Metazoa > Echinodermata > Ophiuroidea > Amphilepidida > Ophiodermatidae > Ophioderma > Ophioderma brevispina. The sequence continues at coordinate 93,384 of JAMKCH010077099.1, read as the reverse complement.
GTCAAATTTTGACTGTTCCATTTCACACGGCTTTGCCTCGTGAAATAGAAAAGTCAAAATTTGACCTCATGATATATTTTACTATCACACTATTAGGCATTCAATTGGCAAATACGACCATTTCCCAGTGATGGGCTTGCGGTTTCATGAATATGAATGTTGAAGAGTCAATCTTGTGATTGTTTTTCCCATAATGGCTAGTGATAGGTCTTGGCAAACCTTAAGTCTCAAGATCATATTGCACACAGTGTCTTCACAAGTCTGCAGACCACATTGCAGGGCCTTCTCACACCACCTACTCGTTGTAGAGTATCATGGCACCTCATTGCAGGGTCTTTAGCTAAAGATATCCCACTTTAGGTGATCAAGCTAGGCGAGGAAATGAGTCGGCAATCAGAAAACTTGTCCCAGTTAGTCCCAAATGAGTTGGACCAGTTTAGACAATTCCTGGGAAAGTGGTCATTCGATCCTGAGAAGTTTGCCGAAGTGCCTGGTGGTTGTGAACTTCTATATAGACCACTGTCTACAATAGTAAACCAGTCTTTATATCCCTTGTTGTAGTTGCAGCTAGTTGATACTTTGGACAATTCATTCTTTGAGGTACTTAATACTATTAAGTATAGAACCAGAAGAGAAATTTTCTGTCTTTTTGATAATAGAATTTAATTAAAAAAAGTGCATGTGGTATTTGTCACCTTTTGCTTTCATTCTGATTTTATCTGCCTAGTCGTTCTAGACATTTTTAATTTAGATGGTTAATTGATTTGGTGGTTGTTGATAGATTTGTTTCCAACTACATTGCAATTCAGGTAATTTAAGTATTAGATTCTAACTCTAGGATCTTGATTTGTGTAGAATATTCGTGGCGGAAAATTGTCAAGGGTTGTGTAGTCACAGTGCACCCAGACCACCCCCATTACACATTAATTTTCTGTGCTTCATATAAAAAGCCATCACCAACTTAACTCGATTTTAAAACTTTCTAGTCTAAAAATATTATATTAAAAAAAGAAAAAACCTAAAAAATTAAAAATATTTGTATTAATATTTGTAAATGCAGACAACCCATCATCATAGCAGGAAAGAAGTCGGGTCCCAATATTTTGCAAATTGAGATGAGGGAGAAAATACAAGTTCTAATGATACAAATCTCAGGTGTGTAGAGATACGGGTGTGGTGGGATTGAGGCTTATGGTCAGATGTGCCTCTTTGGCCACAAATTCCAGAGTGGCTAACATCTGTGTTAAGACACATTACTATACTGAGAGTCTATAGTGTGATGATATAAAATTCCTTTTCTTGTTTTAGGCAAGTCGGTGGTTGGGGGGGTGGGGTCTAGGATCATGAACTGCCCCTTTAAGTTGCCAAATGTTTTGAAGTAGACCAAATTATTTTTTTCACATAAAAACAAGGGTTGGTTGAGGAGTCATATGTTCAAAAGTGGCACATATATCAATTAGTTCTTGGATTCAACTCCCTCAAATAAACCCACATAAAAAGTTTGGTTTTCTGTAATGAAAGATCTTGTTTTCTTTCAACCTTTGAAATATTTTTGTATTACACAGTATACAAGACTATCTATATACAGTGGTACACCTAGAGGTTCTAGATGGGTTTGTTTTAGTGCAATTGTGTTCATGAACTTTATGAATTCAGATTTAAGACTAGATTGATTTCAAGATCTAGTATTTAATCAGTATTCCTAGTAGTACAATAAATATAAATGCATTGAATGCATCTTATGCCCCAGGTCTACTTCTATCAAAGACTGTTTGAATCCTCTTTAAATTTTGATATTCAACTTTTGTCAGGCTCTAATCTGCACAAATTAATTGCCACCAATCAATTGTCCTTAAAGTCTATGCTTGAATATATCCCTTAAATTGGCTGGGGACTTCATAAAAATGTGGCTTCTTGATTATATGCAAATTGATTCTTGCAGTGAAATTATTTTCCAGTTCTTAGAATTTTGATTGAAGTGTGCTGCGATTAAAGTGACATGAGGCAGATTTTTTTAGGATACAATTCTCTCAAAATTTCACTGGATCGGTTTTTGTTTTGTAGACCACCTACCGAGAACGTTTCGAAGGTTTATTTGGACAAAACGGTTTGGCAAAGTAAACCGCAAACCTTGTTTTGAACTTGCCTTGCTATCGTAATCGTTCCCCATAGAAAACCCACGCTTTGACTTTCTGGCGTGCACGGACAGAAAGTCCTAAATCTCATCTTAATACATAAAGGACGACGCATTCGGCGTATTCACTCAGGTGTGATCTACTACATTGGTAAGCATTCCAAATATGTAAAAAAAAAAACGGGGGGTTGGGTTCGAGAAGAAAAATTGGGGGCGCTTCTTCCTGGAAATTCCTCATGTCCTCTTTAAAGTCAAAATGAATGATTGTGGCTCTGGGCAATTATTAAAATTGTCATCCAGAGAAATAAATTATCAAATTTTCAGTACAGGAAAAGTTTTCCTTCCTTTGCCATGTATACATTGTGGTCATCACAAACAAACTTTTACCGGAACACTCCACAATATTTTATAAAGGCAAGCGAGGTTTGCCGCCGGGCACGCTACCTCCATTGCGATTGCACCCGCCGCCAAAGAGTTCGTAAAACCACCAAACAGAGCGAGGGCACGACGTGCGAATTGCAACGTCACACCCTGCATAATGCATGTCGGGGGATCTATCCAACCAATTTACTGCACGGGGGGCATGCGTTGTACATCAGGGGAAAACGAAAAAAAAGAGCAATGCGCTGTGACAGGTTCTGAAAGCCCATGTGAATTGAATGAAGGACACGGACTATCGGAAATAGCAAAACGGTATAATGAACAATGTCATGGATGGGATGGAAATGTTTTGAGAAGTGTGAGTTTGCCTGTGCATTATTAGCAGTGTCAATAGGACTAAAGCTGATGTCAAACTAAAACCAGTGTCATTTGCGCTAATATGGACTTGATCTATTGTAACCCCAAATGTATATTAAGTTTCTACGAAAATAGTAGGAGCAAAATAGAAAGGTAATTCGAGAATTTGGCCCAAGGTCAAGCTTTCTGTGCTTTGAATTAGTGCTATACAAGTGACCCAACCTAGGTTATATTATTAACAGTGGCGCGCTTTTGCTTTTCAATAGATCTAATAATGTTTGTAAAGAAGTTTGGTTTTTGGTCATTGCATTACCAGATTTTGAGGAGACCATCACAATACCAACTTTGACGTGGAATGCAGCTTGCCTAGGAAGAAAAGAAAAAAGAAAGGGGGAAATTGTTTCAGAAACATTTACGAAATAAGCAAAGTGGTGGGTTTTTGTATTATTTGTGTGTCTTGTGTTCACATTGCGGTAAAGAGTGATTTTCATGTGTTGCTAAAAAGTGTAGAAATTTGAAAAAGTGGGTCTTATAGGACCAGTGTTTAGAATATCTTGACATTCACATAGAAATGTGCGATGATTTTCTGAATACGAAAATCTCCCCCCCCCCCCCCCCCCCACACATAAGGCGTTGCGTTAACAGTTGTTTGCCAGAATTGATAGAGCTGCCTTATCAGAAATTGATATTATTAGATATTGAAAATATAAATGTGCAAAGTTTATAATAAAGTGGGATTTTTTTCTACTGAATTTCATACTCCAGGATGAATGTATTTGGTGACCAAACTGTATTGTTTTGTAATGATGCATTGGCATAGATTCATAAAAAGGGGGGTGGTAGGACAAGCGTTGAGGAGGGATGAAAAGATAGTGATTGTAGTAAAACTGTTCAGGCACAGAAACTAATCAATATGCCTTAGGGTGTTTCACGGGATGTTTAATAGGTTATGGCCAGACCTTCCCCCAGAACAATCCAAGCATGCCAGGAGAATACAAAGGGTCACCTGCAGAAATAGCTGAAATGCTCTTAGTGAAGCAGGTGCATGTATTGTATCTTCAAATGCTTGTGATGATGGAGGGCAAACAAAAGTCATCAATATAATTCACCCTAAATACAGTTGGGTAAAACACTTTCTAAAGCTGTGGCTTTGGATGTAGTTGCCATTATTACAGGTCAGGAGAGGGGGAAACGTAGGGGGCTTTTTCATGGATGGTTTTAGCTTTTATGGCCCATATCCACACTGTATACAACCATTTTTTGATTTTGTATGGATATATGTGACCTGTACATACTGTAATTTGTAATGAATATATAACAACCCAGTGAATCAAAAACCATGTGAAATATAATTCAACTTTCCCCAATGTGTTACACTGTAAATTCGATTGTACAAATAAAATTTCATTTCAGAAAAAACTAAACACACCTCTTGTTGTTTTAATGTCTGCTAATAGATTTTCCAAGATGGTAATGAATTGATATAATTTCAAGGGAAAGAAGGTTGAACGTCGTAGAGACCCCAAGAGGTTCCAAGCAACACCTGGAAGTGGTGCAAAGGGGTTTAATTTTAGTTGAAAAGTATCTCAAATGATTAGTCTCATCGTAAGAAATCAGAAAACAAGTTTGGCATATATGGATGTTTCCGTTACAGAGATATGGGTGAAAATGTGATAGAGGTCATCATACTTTTGATTGGTCATTTGATGATTTTCAGAGGGCCAAATTTTAAAAATGCTTTAATCTTGACAGTATTGGTGTAAAATTTTTGGTATGAGTATGGCAATCTGTGAAATGCACCGCTTCCATGATTTATGATCTTCCATTTTGTTTATTTAAGGAAGGTGACGAGTAGTCCCCAAGTCCCATACAAACAATGCAAATTGACAAGAGGTAACTTAACACTGAATTTTACCTCCTAACGAAAGACACATAGATATTGCTTTTAGTTAGATACTTTCTGGATTTGTTCATGCTCATACATACAACCTAACACCAATTTTGTAAGATCCATGCAGTTTAAAAGTTTGTGCCCCCTCCAACCCCCCCCCCCCCCCCCCCCGTACAATGATGAATCAATTTGCGATACCTTTTCACCACTTTATATGACTGATCTCTTAGATTCAAGATGGCGCCAAACGGACCCCTTGGGGCCGTTTATTGGTAACATCAAATTCTTAAGGAGATGTCATCGATATTCTATAATGTCATGTTAAAATTTAGTTTAAGGGGGAGGATGAATGGGACCCATTAATCTGCTACATATATTGGCTCTTGTAAGTCTTGCACTTGGCATGATTTTGTAGGCAATCAGCAACATGGTAAAAGAATTGTGGTAGGGCTGAAGTGGGCTTGGAAGCTGCATCACAGCTGGTCATTGAAACACAGGCTGATTAAAAAAAAAGTTAACTTATTTTTGTCATGATTTAGTACAAAATCTAAAAGGAAATCTCTGTAAAGTAATATGATTGCAAAGAGCAGTTTCGGAAGGTATAAATTCAAAACCTTTCAACAGGACCAGGATGCCACTTGCTTTATTAGGCTACTGTCCATTCAATTAGCTTAGACCCTCGGTTTTTAATTAATATTAGAGTAGGTAATAGTGTCGGTGAAAATCGTGAAAGAAAAGTTGGTATTTATTTAATTACCCAACAAGAATTTGAAGGTGCATGCTGAAAAGTATTTCTTCACACCCAATTCTATTCAATTTCTGCGATTTTTGGCCATCAATCGGCAAGGAATCGGAACCAGTCGAATATTCGTAATGAGCATAACTTTTTCAGGAATGTTCCATTTATAAGATAGGTGTGTGTGTAAAACGTTGCATCGCTCTTTGGAGGGTCGTCGAGTGCCAAATTGTGTAAACACGTATTTCAATACGGAATAAATCGCAATCTCATCATAGTGCGCAGTTCACACTCCATAGAAAAACGTTTCACACAATTTGGCACTCGCCAGTGGTGTTGACGGTACACTATGAAAACTTCGCCGTTGAAGCTATGTGATATTTCGTTCACTGATCCACTAAATTCTTCAGTCCTTGAAAACGTATGGACTTATCCGCAATGTTTGTTAGTTATGAATGAGGGCCGGGGACTCGGGCTACAAACATAATTAATGAGCACTATATAGCGTGCCGTGTGTAAGACATCTCCCGATCGGGGCTTCTTCAACCAGGGTGGCATGCAGTAACAGTCAAAATTTCGAAGGGTTGAATCTATGCATAATGGAAAACGCCACACGTTTATTACAACCAATGCAAGTCAAATATGGTACGAGTTTTTTTTTTTTTTTTTTTTGCTTAGACCATCGGTTTTTAATTAATATTAGAGTAGGTATTAGTGTCGGTGAAAATCGTGAAAGAAAAGTTGGTATTTATTTAATTACCCAACAAGAATTTGAAGGTGCATGCTGAAAAGTATTTCTTCACACCCAATTCTATTCAATTTCTGCGATTTTTGGCCATCAATCGGCAAGGAATCGGAACCAGTCGAATATTCGTAATGAGCATAAACTTTTTCAGGAATGTTCCATTTATAAGATAGGTGTGTGTGTAAAACGTTGCATTGCTCTTTGACGGTAGAAAACATTGATCGATATCATTAACAATGCTTGTAATGTATAAATAGCGTCTATTTTATTCCCGGGATTTTGAATGTAGTCAATCATTGCCCTGGTCAACTTTGTGTTATTCATGGTGTGTTTATAGATGATGTGACATCAATGTTTACAAACGCAACTTAGCACCTGGTCTACTGACGTGATCGACGTGCGAATGACATCACATACAGCTACAGCACTATTCAATGGGCTATTTATACTGAATTGAGCGCGAATTTTAAAAGCACAAGCCCTACAGGTGCTCACGCATACCACCGGACAGCGCTTTGTTTCTTGCCCGGTGGTGATGTCACATGGCACATCGTCTATAGGGCGGTTGCACGGGAGGTCAATAGGTTATTTTGGCCAGACCTGCCTCCAGAACAACCCAAGCATGCAAAGAATACAATAGAATCACCTGCAGAAATAGCTGAAATGTTCAGGTGCACCAGGTGCATGTATTGTATTCTTCTAATGCTTGGATGATCTGGAGGACAAACAAAAAGTCCATTCAACATAATTTAGCTCCCTGCAAGGACCCTATACAAAAATATGTTGCTTCAAACTCTCAAAGAAATACAAATACAATACATTCTTTGTATTACGTCCTTTTAAGAGAAGATGACACATTATGAGCAGGTCACTGTCCGACCAAGGTCTTCTGGTCTGCCGATATTGATCGCAGTGGCTGTCGTTACACAGTCGCTTCCTACCTCGTATGTATAATACCAAAGACCACCTCACACGTCATTTGTTAATGGTACTAGACGATGGACAGATCATTTGCAACTTTGAGGGGAAAAGGGTCAAATTTCAATAGATTTGTAGGCAAAATTCCATCCATATGTTTTGAAATTTAAAAATCCTGTTGGGTAATTTCGTGAATACAAACTTTTCTTTCACGATTTTTTCCCGATACCTCTACCTTCTCTAATATTAATTTAAAACCGAGGGTCTAAGCTAATTGAATGGACAGTAAAACAAAAATACACAACCAGATTCTTACGGTCTAGCGCAGAGCTTGGGCTACTCCATGTGTACTCTTGGCTCTATTCCAAGGGTACTCCCTTGATGCACCATCGATGCAGTACCTACAACTAAGTACTTGCGAAGTACACAAGCCACTGGGTGCATGACAGCTATGTTTACTTAGCAGTACCCATCCAGTAGTGTACTCTGCAGTTACCTGCTAGGTGACTGACAGGTACACTTGTAGGCCACCAGTAGTGGAGTACCTCTGCAGCTACTCCTCGGGAGTACCTTCACAAGTACTCCCCTACTGGCGTCCTAGTAGGCAGCACCTTCGCCCATAGAGGGTGCCAAACATTCAATTGTTGTTTACCCCTTTCTGATCATTTTCATTTTTTTTTTTTTTTTTTTTGTCCTTTTAAGAGAAGATGACACATTATGAGCAGGTCACTGTCCGACCAAGGTCTTCTGGTCTGCCGATATTGATCGCAGTGGCTGTCGTTACACAGTCGCTTCCTACCTCGTATGTATAATACCAAAGACCACCTCACACGTCATTTGTTAATGGTACTAGACGATGGACAGATCATTTGCAACTTTGAGGGGAAAAGGGTCAAATTTCAATAGATTTGTAGGCAAAATTCCATCCATATGTTTTGAAATTTAAAAATCCTGTTGGGTAATTTCGTGAATACAAACTTTTCTTTCACAATTTTTTCCCGACACCTCTACCTTCTCTAATATTAATTAAAAACCGAGGGTCTAAGCTAATTGAATGGACAGTAGTAAATTGATAACATTATAAGGCTTAACCCACCAGTAATTGCAAAAAAAATTAAATTGTTCTTAGAAACCATCAAAAAATAACATATCAAAAGTCACCATAGGTAGAAAGGGTGTGTTAAGCACTGACCTCTACACATGGATAGCGTGTCTGAGTCGCGGAGTGTCACAACAGGAAGTTGTTTTTTTACCTATACAATATGGCGGAAAACAATGCATACACTTTGTCAAACAATAGAACATCTGTGTGGAATATGTGCACCAGCAGGTGTATGCATTGTTTCCGCCATATTGTGTAGATAAAAAAGCAACTTCCTGTTGTGGCACTTGGTGACCATTCAAAATGTGCGGCAGCCCGCTATCCATGTGTAGAGGTCAGTGGTGTTAAGGTATTTCATTCATGGACGCCAAGGTCAGAAATACTCTTTAAACACAAACAAATGAGCCTTGTGCACAAATGTTCCGAATTTTGTATAATAACACTACTTTATTGTGATTTTCATCAATTAGAAGAATTTGGATTGTCCAAACCAATTACAATGATGATCACAATCAGAGATGTAACTTTCCGGAAATTTCCGGATTTTTGGCCATTTTTATTTTTTTTTTTCAATTTCTGAGATCAAATTGTTAATGATAAAGGTAAACTGCATCAAAAATCCAAGTTTTAAGTACCAATTTATTTTAGAGAAGGGGTTTTGTACCCTAAAATTGCGTATGAAAATGCGTTCCCCGGAGATTCTCCTGATACTACGCTAAAGTCTTGGCCTGCCGTCAGTTCCAATTTGGGGATTGTCAGAAATGGGGGGATACCTATGTTACATCTCTGAGTGCCCTACCTGTCGATTTTGAGTCACCCAAATATTGTTTGGGTTTTCCCATTTTTAAAAATAGTAATTCATATAGATTTGACACTCCATAGATTTCTCACCTTGGATTGGCCACAAAAATGTCTTAAAAGTGAGGAAAGAGGAAAAAGTGATTGATTTGCTTACATTTCAATATCAAAAAACATAGGCTGAATTTCGTATTTGCTCCTTACACGAAATAGAAATTTCACAATTTTTGTACCAAAGAACTTTCTCAGCTTAACCCTTTCAGGTGGGGATATTTTTGAAGGAAAGCTTTAATTGGTGCAAAAAAATCGTTATTTCGATTTTTTAGCGGACACCTGATATGTGAAATCTCTGTTGCACCTTTAAGTTCATTTTTGGAGCAGCAGTCATTGAAGATAACGTTGACTCCCAATATTCCCCAGTACAATAATCAAGTGTTTCAACAAAGTCCTGTCGGAAATTGACCACTTTCACAAACTGGAATACTTTTGATTCCAAACATATAGCGATTTGGCTTTAACAAGGTGACAGCAAGACAAATAGCTTTAAGCATCATGTGGTATCAAAATATATATACTGGTACTGCACAGCTATACAAAAATTTTGCAGATAAGATCAAAACCTTAACTACTGGGGCATGTCTTACTTAGCAAGCTCAACTCTATTTGTATATTTCAATATTTTTTCCAATACTTAAATAGGATATTACGCAGCCCATTATGCAAAACATAATCTAAACACTGTCCAATTGGAATTAATTAACATATGAGCAATTTTATCCAGATAGAAAAGTTCAATGATGGTATCACTGGAAACTACCTATGCTATAATCTTTAACATTGCCCAGCACCATAGAGAGAGTGTGAGTCAAATGATTGTTCCCCGATGATGATTTTTAAAAAAAAAAAATATTCAAAATATTTGTAACCTTTTTAGAATATTATTATATAATTTTATATAAACAAATATTTAATTCTCAATCAACATGTCAAAAATCTTGGGATTCATGCATGTCATTTCATTTATGGCCGGTAAATTTTTAGAGGGCTCCCAAAAATGCCCGAGTTGTGTTACAAATTCAGTACAGTAAACATGTTCACAGTGTAATTCACAAACCAGGATCCAGAAAAAATCGAGACATGCAAAGAACATTCTTGTTTGTATTTATCTTCACGATAAGATATTGAAGCACAAAATTAGAATTTTATCATGTGAAAGAAAAATTGTTCCAAAAACATGTCTGACCTTTGTGACTTTGACCTTGGTGACCCCAGCACCACACAAACACTTTCTCCTATCATTGGGAATATCATAGACAAACTCCTCGTGGAGGATGGCCCCTTAATACTGGTAGTCTGTCTGTCTGACCGAGTCTATTTTCTCGGAGACGGGGTTCTCGCGCGTTCCTGAAACTTGGTGGATGGTTTGTTTGCCCTTGACCTTCCGAAGACCGAGTTTGTATTGGTTAGTGGATCAAAGGTCATCGGGGTCATCAAGGTTCAAAGGCGGGTCAATGGGTAAAATTGGTGTATGGACATGAAACTGGTGGAGTCGATTGTTGATGGCCGGGTCATTCAAGGCCAGGGGATCGCGAAAAACCCAGGTTGATTGCAAAACCCGGGTGATCGCGAACCCGGGGACCGCCTAGCCTGTTGTATATTACCCTCAAAATTTTGATTTTTTAAAAATTTGATTTTTCTCATTTTATTTGAGAAAAAGATTATCACGGGAAAAGTACTTTGGTTACTTATAAAAAGAGAGAAAGGGGAAATGACCCACTAGTGTTGTTTGTACGAGGTGCACTGTTAAGATTGCACAATAGGGGAAGTGGGGAATTCTCCAAGAATACACTTAGAACTGAGTTTCAACTTGTTTATGCATTGAGATCCAAACAGATTGCAGATCTAAGGTAGGTTAATTCCCCATAAAGTTATATAGGTGAAGTGATATAATTCAGATGATGTAATTTATGTGAATTCCAATTGGTCAAGCTAGTGCAAGGTTTATGCATTGATTCTGTGGTAATATCTATTTTTAGACTTGGGAACTGTTGAATCGAGTCAGTATTTAATGGAGATTTGAGTTTAAGGTCTCGCCGCCACCATCCACCAGTAACAAGTAGTAGAAGTTCTAGCTAATTTTAATCTACACTAATAGTAGATTTTATGCTTCACATAGTGTAGGATTTATTATAGTTTCATCCATGTGGCAGCAGGTGCTATAATTATTCTACTGTCGTCTTTGAACCGAACGTGGCTTGGGAATCAAAATATGATTCAAAATTGTGGACAAATAGAAATCGTGGTGATATCCGGACTGAGATATTTTGGAATATTAGTGTCGTCGAGGGACTTTAAAACTTGTCGCTCTTGAACCTGCTGGACAAAAGTATTCTTCAGGACTGAGAAGATTCTTATGTAATATACCATGGATATATATGTGTGACTTTGCATGCTTCATTTGGAGTCTTCGCTGTTGGGGAAATCTCGTGAACTGCAAACGCTTTTCTTGTGGAAATTAGTGGACATTCTTATGGACAATAAGTATAAACTAATTGTGAGTAATTGTGTAATTTTGTATAGGTAATATATTGTTTTTGGACATACCAAATTCTTGAACCACCAATTACAAATCATTAAAAATCCGTTTATTATATAAAATTCAGCTTCACTTGTGCACAAGGCTCTTTATTTGTGTTCGAAAGGTCTTTCTGACCTTTGACGTCCAAACGAGACGTCATAACAGAATTGGGTGTCGTCATCGGGAAATTGAATTGAGATTGAGATCAATTTGAGCCTTATTGTTATTCAACAATTACCACATTAAAAGTGTGATTAACATTGTTAAAATTAAAAAAAAAAAAAAAAAAACAAAATATTGGTGTATACATGTTATACTTTGTGTTTGGTTCAAGTCAAGATTATATTGGACGTTGTAGAGACAGTCAACAAGGAGTTAAACCCAGAAGAGTTTATGGGCAAATAACTTGGGGAGAAGTTTGATGAGCTGAGATAGCCTGAATGAAACCTAGCCAAGCATTAGGACTGAGGCAAAACATGATATGAGAAAGCAAGTGATCAAAAAAGTTTTGATTGAAAAGTTAGTCCATGAAAGATGTTTGGAATGATTCTTATTTGGGATAAGATTCAGGCGTTCAGGAACAGGGCAAAGAGTGATGCAGTGTAAAAACTAAAGAGATTGAAATGCAAAATGGAAAAGAAAGATTGCAAATTGAATTAGAGAAAGGAAAAATTGCAAGCAAATGCAAAAGAGAGCAACAAAAGAATGCAGAAAGGAATGAAACAAAAGAATGGAAATGGAGATGGAAACAACAAGAGCTGGGAGCAGTCTAGATGTTAGAAAAAATTGAAACAAAGGCTAGCTCGTCAGACTCCTCCAAGCCCTCTGGTTTTGGGATGCGCGGCGAAACATATTCGCCTGGTTCCAAAATTTCAGGAACGAACAAGAAGTAGACAAAATCAAATACTTCTTACACTTTGAGGAAAAATTGCCAAATAGATTGAAATGGCCAAGGGAGTCTGGGACCTTGTTGCTACAGTCAGTGTCATTGGTGTAAAGCCCGAGAAATCTATTCGGCCATGTATTAGACAGAGTAGGATTATGACGAGGTAAGCAGGCAGTGCTCAAAGCCTATGAATTGGTGCCAGAGGCATATAGCAAAAATCAGGTATGCAGAAAAAGGATGATCAGACCCATGTTGAATTTGCCCGGTAAAGGAACAAAATGTTTGATCGCTGGCGCTCTCAAAAAGACGTCGGGCAAATGTGGTAACTTAGGGAGCTGATGTTAGTGGAAGAGATCAAACAGTGTCTACATCCAGATATCAAAACACATTGATTGAAACAAAAATGACAGTTGCGTTGAAGCCGCAGTGAAGTCCGACGATTATGCTTTGACTCACAAAATTAAGTAATACAGTAGGGCCTAGCAAGACCATTTACTAGGTACAACAACTCACAACAATAAGTGGGGGTTCTAACAAAGCGTATCAGGGCAGCACCCCCGGAGGGGACATCCCAGTCAGGTTCCCTGAAAGGGGGAGTAAAACAGTAATGGGTAATCAACAGCATGGGATGGGACCCAAACACAGCTCACTGTCGACCTTTTATCAGGGCTTTTTTGGTTTCTTATATATCTGCAAGGACATTACCGTACAGGTGTTGTGTGCCGCTACATGGCTATCCGCCCATTCAATGGCGAGAGCCAAAAGTCTGAGTCAAAACCAATAGGTGTGCAGAGAGTGTTACTTTGGTTGTAGTTGTTTGGACAACTGAAAAGTTCATTCTTCTGTCAAAACAAATCAACAAAAGGGAATTGACACAGAAAAAGTAAGGGCTAGGACTTTAAACCATTTGTTTTGGAGGGCTTTTTTCCGTTGGGGGTCACTTTCAGGTGGGGTGATTAGTTTAGATGCTCGTTAAAACTTGATGTGTGTTGTAGTTAATTTCATGCGGTGTTACACACGTGATGGCGCGCAGTCCATGATTTGGAAGATGCATTCCATTTGATATTGAGAGTGCCACAGGAAATAGTGCATTGATTCAGGGGATAGGTATGGATTGTATTAGTCTCCCTCTTAACCAATTAATTGGAAAATTCAGACTTGGTTTCTGGAAATGTCACAATGGTGTTAGACCAGAACTCCCAGTTAAAGGGGTAGCCATGTTGTTAGGAATGATTTGGCAGGGGGAAAGTACGCCCAGATCCCATAGTTCCAGGTTGCCCTGTCAGTGGTGGAATAAATTGATGAGGAAATGGACATTTTCCCAGCATGTGAAGTTTTAAAAGCTCGGTCAAGGACCAGAAAAGCTCACAGGAAAACAGTGAGCGGGATGAGCCAAAATACTCAGACATATAGGAAGAGCCGTCGAGGATGACTGGGTCCCAAATTTAGAGGGGATACTTTCTCTCAAAGTTAAGGAATTTGGAGGTCATTTCCCTCTTCAGGGGAGGGGCGACTAAATTCCATGTTAGTGAAAATGCAGCCTCTGAGCACCAAACAAAGTGAACAAGTGGTAAACAATGAAAATCCAGCCACTGAGCATGATAGAGTTAGGGACTGTAAAGGAGACCCTTTAAGCCATGACAAGCTGGTAATGAGCAACCCAAAATGACCCCGCGCTTAGGAAGTAGGGAGGAGAGGGCATTGACACAACAGGGAAGCCGAGCAATCATGTCTGTTTCTAAACGCAAAAGGTGTGTCCTCATGAGGAAATGGCGGCCACCTTGATGCACTTGTAGGTGAAGAAGAAATGGAAGGTTGTGAATCAAATTGTAGTCAAAGGTATATTACCATAGGGAAGTGATAGGAATAGCCAATGATAGTCCCATGGCAGGACGCTTAGGTGTGAGAACAACAAATGACAGAAATAGGAGTCATTTTTGGTGGCCTAACTAGAAAAGATGTGTCTGAGTATGTAAGATTGTACACTTGTCAATGGTGGCCAAGCCACATTCAGAAAATTCTACTGCCCCTCCTTGCAACCCAATACCGCATTTGAATGAGCCATTAGTAGGGTGTTAATAGATGGCGTAGGTCCACTTCCAAAGACCAAGTCAGGCAATCAGTATATACTGACCATCATTTGTGCTTCTACACAGAGTCCCTGAGGCATACCTTGAGAACTATTAGGGCAAAATCTTGTGAAAGTCTAAACAAAGTTTTTCACCCTAGAGGCCTTCCAAATCAATTCAGTCTGATAAAGGATCAAATTTCATTGTCAGGTTTTTTCCAGCCAAGTGAGGACCAGTGGGCAAATTTCCTAGAACAGTTCTTCGGCATACCACCCAGAATCCAGGGGGCCCTAGAAAGGTACACCAAAACATTGAAAACAATGCTCAAACCCTATTGTTGGAATGTGAGAGGGATTGGAGGAGGGAGTTCATCTCCTGTGATTTGCTACCAGGGAGGCTGTCCAAGAGTTCATTTAGGATTTAGTCCATTTTAGTTGGTGTGGGTCACAAAAGTAAGGGGACCATTTGAAACTACTGAAAGAAAAAAGGTAGTTGAACTGAAAATCCTGATGTGAAGTTGTTAGACTATGTGTCTCAATTCATACACAGGCTCCAAAGAGCCACAGAAATCGCCAAAGAAATCTCACACAGACCAGGCCAAAAATGAAACATGGTATGACAAAGATGCCAGGAACAGAGGATTCAAACCAGGGTGACAAGTTTGGCATCTTTTCCAATACAAGGGCATCTTTGCAAGCCAAGATCGGACAATATGAGATTGAGAACAAAGTGGGAGAACTTGACGATGTGATCAAAACACACAGGTAAGACGTTAAAGTTCGCAATTATGTCACATAAAGATGCTCAAAGAGTTAATGAAGAGATGAGAGCGTTAAAGCATGAGTGTGTGGTGTCATCCGGTGTAGTGATGAGTGTGCAAAATGACATCACAGAGCATAACTGAACAAGAAAGCACTGTAAACACAGAAAATGATTATGGTGTATACTTGCCAATTAGACAAGAAAAAATAGGTCATCTCCAGAAAGTCAACAAGGTGAATTGAAAGAGTTAATTTCAGAGTGGGAAAACACATATTTCCTGCTGTACCCAGTGAGACACATGTCTCATAACCATGACATAGATGTAGGTGGCTCCGAGCCTATCAAAGCAAAATATACTAGGGTGAATCCAATCAACTTGCAACATGTCAGAAATGAAGTGAATCATGTAAGCGAAGGGCTAAATCCAAATATCATGCTAGTTTTTGATTTACCTGCCTGCAAAAGGGGAAATCACTACAAACTAGCACACCTTGATTTTTGGTTTTTTTGAATTTTGATAATACACAATAATTCAGAGGTGTGCTAATTAAATTTTGTTGCGGCCACCTCGAAAATCCAAGATGGGCGGCCAAATGGCCGCGTTGGGCTAACGACAGTATTTTGAAGGTAATGTCCTATGTGAGCCCCCAATCACCTTGTTCTTGTGTCATATTAAGATAAGTTAATTATCTACATGATGAAACCAACTTTTGTGAGTTGCATGTTATAACATACAGTTTGGGCCCAAAAAGGCATTATTTTTGCCATTGTTTCAAAAAATGATCGGACTGAAATATTTTCTCCCCCCATATATCCAAAATTGTTTCATAATTGGATCAAGATTTCTCAGGAATTTGCCCTATATAATAGCATTTTGTGTGAAAAAGCACAGGATCATAGCACGTTTAACTTGAAAGTTTAGTGTCTAAGAATGAATGGGTTCTTAATAACAACAATGCCCTTGTTTGCACATTTCTCTAAACACATGAACAAATGTGTGTTAATTAAAATGCTATATGACAGTTTTGATCACCTACTAGAAAGTTTGATTCCAGTTGCTGCAATGGCCTTACTGAGTCATTTTTTGCGGGGTTAAACCTAAAAGCAATGCTGGCGGCCCACAAATGGCCGCGCCGCTGTTTGACACAAATTACATTTTTTAAGGACGCATATTTGAAGAGAACACCTCCAATCAGATGTGGTTGCAGTATTTTCAAGCAATCAAATTTTCTACTTTTGGTTGTTTTCACTTTAAAAACCTTTAATATTTACATGCTCTGTCATAGAACTCTACGTAAGCCACTTGTGCGTTGTAGCACAATGTTCACACGCTTGAAGTAGTCAAAGATTCAATTTGCCCAGAGATAGTGAATAAAATTATATTTTGAAGTCGGTTACATTGTTGCACATACTTATGCAATATACACCGATGATTGATGAACAGTCATTGGTCCTTTGTCCTCAGCTCTGTAGTGTTCTTCCCAAAAATATTGCAAAGAATATTACAGCATAAATATCTGCATTAAAGGGATAGCAGCGATTATGCGAGGGGGGAATCGAAAATGTCTGGAAATTACATATACATACAGGGATAAGTGTGTTAAAATTCTATAAACTGCTTTAATGTCGAAGAAAAAAACCACCAAATAGTTGAAAAAATGAAGTATTTGAGGAAATTTGTCATACCATCTCCCCCAAATAGACATAAAGCGATGACGACTCAAATCTAAACTAAAAAGTGTTGTGGTACACCAGTACAAGAATAAACAAAGATCAACAATGTTTTGTTTGAGGTCAAAATGTATTGATAATGTGAAACAATATCACGCTGAAAATTCTGCTGATATCACCGGGAATGCTTTTTTTGATCTCAAGTCGGAATTTAGGAATTTTGATTACCGCACGTATAGAAATACAGAAATCAGCATACAATATGCCTTGTTTATACCGGATTGCAAGCCATCCTGCAGGTTATGTTGCATATCCAGCCAGAAACAAAAATATAAAAATATGAAATTTGAGAATGATTTTTTCGATGTTCGAATTAGCAAATCGATGCTAATTCCCTTTAATAGGCTGGTTTTTGCTCACTCCTTTGGAGAGTGCAAATCCCTGTGACCCACCCACAGTAGTTGGAAGTGCAATCGAAACATGTCATCCCAAAAAACCCGGGGGGGGGGAGCACAGGGGCAGTCCATCTTGAAGAGAGTGACAGTATGTCAGGCTGTGGTTAGCCCCTTTTTTGGCAGCGTGTCACCAACGAAACTTTTGAAATTTTCACCCAAAGACTTTATTTTTTAAAGGAAAATTTGGCAAAAATCTCAACAAGACCCCATTTTTTTGAAAAATTTGCGAAATCATCACTCAGAAAAACCCCTATTTTACAGCAATTTGTTTATGTCGCTCAAAAACCCTTTTTTTCATCCGTCACCGCATTACCCTGGGTTGAAGCGCGAGCTAAGAAGCTGATGCCAAGACCATGGCATCCGGTATCCTGGCCGCGATATTTTTTTGAGGTAATTTGTGGAATACACTATGCTTGAAATATTACATATGTTAAACTACGGAAAATAATTTTGCATCCGGACCAGTAATTACGCAACATCCGGCTGGGGTACCAGAAGTGAAGCATATTGTGCATGCAGGATTAGTCTTCGCAATTTCATGCCATTTCCTCCAATCTAGATTAACTCTGGAAATTGTTGGTGTGTAAATTATAGCATGTGGATCCCAATGTTGCACTTAAGATAATACCACAAGTCCATCTTTATAATACTATCATACGTGAGTTCTTTCATATTAAATTAAAGGGCTTACTCAGAGGATTTTCCCGAGGAGGGGGGGGCGCCTCAATTTTACATACAAATCGTGTTTTTTGAATATTACACACTGCTTGTCCTATGTGAATAGCTAAGTCAGATGGAAGTCTATAATATAGAAAATCACAACTTTGTTTTATAAAATTCTATATCTGCCTCAAACTTTGATAATGAGCATTTTAGGTGATGTGTTATGTTCCACTTTTGACTAGTTTCAATTAATTAGACCAAAAATTATATTTCACAACTGTGGAGTGTCAGCCTTTAAGAAAGAAATTTGGCTAAGGACTTCTTGGAACCTTACTCTCTTAGGACCTTTTAGGCTTACTTAGAACTGTTGGTTGGGCTAGCATTATGTGGAGAAGCTGTCTTAGACTGTTCTATCCTGGACTCCGTTTTTATTGTAGTAGCGGTAATCACACACCCAATGCCACTATATATTGCGATGCATGGAGGAATTGTGTTCCATTATGATTTTTCATTATTGTTCTCGCCCCAAATCACCAAATATGAAATTATTAACAAAATTCACAGTCAAATAATGGCCAAAGCATCCAAATAACAAAGACAGTGTTGGGCTTGGTGTTCCTCTGGTGTTTAACCAACTTCTCCAACTCATGCATAACCACGACTTGATGTTTGCAGGACAACCATCTGTGGAGTGAGATAGGCAGGAGGTCCGAGTGGATACTCAAGATCTTTATCGATGTTAAACCATAGGTCCATTGCCGATGCCATATTTTGAAAAAAGATTCACCAGGGATGAAACAACCCCTCTCATGAGTTATTCTTGGGCTTTGGTCATTAGCGAGTTGCATCTTAGTGAGTTTTGCCAATTTATTGTAAAAGATGTTGAGGTTGCATGGCTGCTATTCTGTGCACCATCCGGAGTAGCCATGGTTCAGCATTATCTGCTACTTCTTCAGTTGATCAGGTCCATCTGCAGAACATGCAGTCTCTCTGTGACAACTGGGTGGGTTAAAACGACATGTTTCCTTTCCTTCTAATAGGAATTCAAGATATATTGTCAAGAGGCCTGGCTTACCAGGAGCAAAATTAAAATCATAATGGAACAAGGCTTTAGCAAAAAATGCATTGTGATTACCCTTACCAATTATCAAAAAAATTTGCTGATCGCAGTCCAGAATGGAATCAGTCGAAGGGCAGCAGCTTCGCCACGACACAAATGTGCTAGCCCCAAACAACCAGTGGGACAAAGCAGCTTAAGAAAAGAAATCCCTAAGAGACAGAAAGTCAGGAGTCTTGACAAAATTTCTTAAGTGAAGGTGGAAAAGATCACAAGTATTTTAGGATTATAGATATATGTGACCTATTGCAAACATCGGGTTACCATGCTATGAATTAAAAACAGAGAAAAGGGTATGATGAAATGGCCGGAAATTCCAGAGTTAACATGTAAGTTGGAGGAACCTGACCAAAGACTAATCCTGCATGCCCCAATTTGCTTCACTTCAAGTGCCCTGGCCTAGAGAGAGGTTGTGGTAATTTTTATCCAGCAACCGATGCTAATGATTTTTGCATCAGCAGCTGCTGTGGACTGGGATGGATTCAAGGAATGTATATTTTCTGACTCAAAAACTGCATATAGAACATGTTACATCAATGTCCACAGCCATTAGAACAAACTTTGAGAATCATTCGTGTGATGGGCTTATAGGAGGGTACAGCGGACTCATACTGACAGGCAGTGACAATATGTCGCTTTCGAGGGCAGAGTGAAAGAGCTGGGAAGTTAGGATTGTGGCTTCTAAAGGTGATTACCAATTCTTTGAAGATCCTTCCATCTCTACACGGGCCTATGGATAGAATGTAACAGTCAAAGTGTGAAATTCAATTGATTGGATGAATCCCAGGGGATGTCAAAAAAAAGTACAACCAAATTGAGCGATTTTCATGGAAACCCTATGTGCTATCATATATTTTAGTTTTGTAGTACATTTCCTGTTTGTTAGCTCTCATATAAAAATTACGGACAATTAAAAATTTGAAACGCGTTTCAACAAGTCACTACAGCGAGCTGCAGAAGTGAAAGTTTCCAATGTGAAAGACCGAACCAGTTACACGCTAGAGTAACCAAAGAATACTGAAGCGTTCAAGCTTGGGATTGCCAGCATATCCTCCATTAATACACATTTGGAATAAATGTCAGGGAACACAAGTGACGTAACCAGTCTGTGGGTGAGGGGCGTGGGGGGGGTAAGGGGATCCGCACTAAAAATCTTTGCCCCCCCCCCCCTCCTGGCCCCATGAGATCAGGAAAAGGAATACATTTTAGTATGACAGGGTACGTGTTCACCTTTGCAAAATGTGTGTTAGTGCATGCCCCAAAAGTTAAAGGTCCCAATCGCCTGGTTCCCCCTCCCCAAATGAAATGCCTGGTTACATTGTTGGGTAAGACTGAAAAGATGAACCAGATATCAAAATCATATTTATGAAGTCAATTTGGATTGAAGCAAAAATTGCAGAATCGTTTTAAACTTCTTGATTCCACGTAGTAAAAACTTCAAAAAAGTATATGGATAATGACTGGATAAAGATAAAAAATAACATTTTACATTTTAAATATATCCTGTTAAGTTTATTAACTCTTAAGTATTCTACATTACCATTCAACACATGTCCTGCATAGCTTTGATACAGGCGCCAAAAGAAATCAACCAGTAATTTATTTCGAAACCCGCAGGCTGAGTTGTAAATGGGTCTCATGTGTACAGTCAGTGTGCAATTGTTCGGGCAGAAAAGAAGAAAAATGGGACACCTCACAAAAATAACTGTAGCCTTTGACTGGCTTGATCGATTTGAAAAAATTAAAATTATTATGAAAGCTGATTAAAAAACAACTCTATCGACGCAGGAGGACATAATTGGTAAATTCCCGTTAATGTGTCTTCAGTACAAAAATCCATCATTTGGTTGTACTTTTTATATGACCTCACCCTGTACTACCAGCACCATCTGATTTGTTTTTTGGGGATAAAATAACCGATCGGAGGACTTCCAACCAATGTGGGTGCAAGAAATGGACTGAAATGTACAGCGGATTTACACTTACCAAACGAGTACAAGAATCTACTGAGCCCGTAAGGGGTCATGGAAAATTATTTTTTTATTCTCGTTTGAACGAGATACTATCTCATTGAACGAGTTTATATCTCGTAGGAACGGTTATATCTCGTTTGTACGGGTACTATCTCGTTTGACACGGGATACTTAACTCCTTCAAACGAGATATTATATCGTTTGAATGAGATACGATCTCGTTTGACGAATACTATTCTCGTTGTTGAACGAGATACTATCTCGTTTGTCCGAGTTTTACTATCTCGTTTGTACGAGTTAATATCTCGTTTGTACGAGTTAATATCTCGTTTGAACGAGATACTTCTCGTTTGACATCATTGTACTATATATGTTTTTGAACGAGAAGAGACATCTCGGTTGAACGAGATTTACTATCTCGCATTTTTACGATTGACTATCTCGTTTGTACGAGTTATTATCTGTTTGTACGAGTTACTATCTCGTCCAGTTCGTAACCCCCGAGTTACTATTCGTTCCGTACGAGTTAGATATTGTTTGAACGAGACATATATCTCGTTTGACCGCGATACTATCTCGTTTGAACGAGTTACTATCTCGTTTTGAGAGTTACTATCTAGTTTGAACGGAGATACTATCTCGTTTGACCGACTTACTATCTCGGTTGAACGCGATACTATTCGTGTGTACGAGGTTCTATCTCGTTTGTACGAGTTATATTCGTTTGTACGAGATTAATATCTCGTTTGACGAGTTACTATATCGTTTTGTACGAGTTAAGTATCTAGTTTTGAAACCAGATAGTATCTAGTTTTGAACGAGATACTATCTCGTTGAACGAGATACTTCTCGATTGTTTTGAACGAGCTACTATCTCGTTTGAACGAGTACAGCTCGTTGAATGAGTTACTATCTCGTTTGAACGAGTTACTATCAGTTGAACGATTTACTATCTCGTTTGTACGAGTTTTATTATCTCGTTTGAACGGCGATTATCTCGTTTGAATGAGATACTATCTCGTTGTAAGGCCATACTATAATAACTCGTACAAAAGAGATAATAATAGTTTTCAAACGAGATAGTATCTCATACAAACGTGTTAATACAACGAGTGGTTGTGGATCACGAAAATGCCCCTTTAAGCGGAACAAGCATATTAAGGCAGTTTGTTAAGTAGGTTCTATGTAATGAACTATATAAATAGTGAAGGTTTTAAAGGAAACAGCAGTCATTTTGGGTTCTAGATCAGTACAAACCCTTAAATATATGAGCCCATTGTCCAGTAATGAGTACAGGTACTTGATCATTTAAGCAATACATGTTTTATATTAGATGTGCTTAAAAAACTGTGTTTTTTGTGTTGGGAAACATTTTACATGGCTGCTATAACTTTTTTACAAATATGTGTAGAGATGACCTGCACAGGTGCATATTTAAGGGGACCAAAGCATACAAAGTTAATAATATCATTGAATAAGAAATTTCATTGATTGTAGAAAAAAATGTCTCTTTCTGACTGTTTTGGTAAAAAACGTCAAAAACTCACATTTTGCTGCATAATTTTGATGATATACCACCTAAAACCCATCAAGCATGGTTAAATCATGTAGGAAAATGTTATTTGTTTAAATTGCACCAATCACATGCTGATGGAAGGCTTTCTTCAAACCCGTTTATCCTAAAAACATTGTTTTGTCAAAGCAGCGGCCATTTTGGCCGCCATCTTGGACTTTTAGAGGGTACCGCAAAAAAATTGAATCAGCAAGGCCATGCGGCACACTGAAAACAAACATTTATTATAGTTATGTGATCAAAAACTGCCATATAGCATTTTATATGGTATTGACACGCATTTGTTCATGTGTTAGAGAAATGTTGCAAAAAAATGGTGTTTTTGTGATTAGACCCCCTTCATTCGAAGCCACAATCACTTTTAAGTTAAACTTGTTATGATACTGTGCTTTTCACACAAATGCATATTATATGAGGGCAAAAATCCTGAGAAGTACTGATCAAATTATGAAGAACAATATTGATATATGGGGGTAGACGTATTTCATTTGCATCCATTTATGAAAAATAATGGGCAAAAAATATCGCTTTTGGACCAAAAACGGTTATTGTTTGAGCTAAAACTGAAAACCCACAAAAGGTGGTATCATCATGTAGATACTTAAATTATCTTCACTATGACACCAAGAGCAAGGTGATTGAAGGCTCACATTAGGACATTACACTCAAAATACTGTCGTTAGTCAAAACGGGCGGACATTTTGGCCGCCATCTTGGTTTAGAGGTGACCGCAACAAAATTCAATTAGCAAACTCTGAATATTTGTATTTAACATACCAGAAAATAAAGGTGGGCTTAGGTTTTGTAGGATCTGGCAAGTAAACTTGCTTATTGTGATAATGGGCCCTTCCACTTAATGTAGACAATGGAAATTAGTAGAACAGAGCACTATGATGGAGGTTCCCCATTATTCTGTTCCAACGGATGGTTCATTTCGTTTTGTCTCAGATTTTCGAAAAGTCAACCTCTGTTCCAAACCGACTCATATCCAATCCCACGGATTGATGATTGAATAGATAGAGTTGGAAGTGCCAAATTGTTAGCAAATTCGATTTGTTGAAGGGGTATTGGCCAGTTCCCTCACTGACCGTGCCACAAGAAAGTTCAGCCTTTTGTACGCCCATTGGCCCGATACCAATACAAAAGAATGGCATTGGTCTCAATTCTGCCGCAACCAGTTCAGAGATTAGTGAAAAGAGTAGTCGCAGACATAAAAAATTGTTGAAAGCCTAGTGGATGATCTCCTTGTGACGCGCGAACAGGGAAGAGAACACATGAGGAAAGTTCCATCCATTGTTTGAGAAATTATCTCAGGCACGTTTGACTGTGAATTTGGTGAAAAGGGAATTTTGCCATGCAAATGTAACTATATTAGGGATGGTGTTGTAGGTCAAGGGCAAAGTAGGCCAATCACTGCAAAAATTTGAATCAATTGAGAAATTCCCCACCACACAAAGCAAAAAAGATATCTCATTAGATTCTTAGGTATGGTCAGGTATTACAGAAAACTACGTCCATAATTTCTCCGAAATAATTGCGTGTTTTCGGATGACCAACCTTCTGAAGAAAGACGCAAAAATTTGGTTGGTCAGAGCAATGCCAACAAGCGTTTGAGAAAATCAAGTCTATTTTGATGGATGAAATGCGCAGTTTATGGTTGCGCCAGGACAGATTTCAGAAAACAATTCAAGTTGGCATTTGATGTGCAAGTGATGTAGGCTGTGGTGGAGTTTCATGCAACAGATGTGAAATGCATGTAGATATCCTGTATGGTATTGCCATAAGAAGTTTGACAAACCGATCATAAAAAGACTAACAAATTGAGAAAGATGTCTTGCATTGCTAGTGTCATTGCAAAATTTTTGAAGTGTACTTGAGGAGTAAACACCAGTTATGGTGTACACGGATCACAATCCGTGGACTTTCATCCACAAGATGAAAAACAGAAATCAGAAGATAAGATGGTCAGGTGGAGTTAACTCTACAAGAACACCAATCTGGACATAAAAATATCCAAAGGAAAAGAGAATTGTTTGGCAGGTGCCTTGTCCGAGTGCCTAAATTGGTTCAGAAATTTGAGTATACCAACTCATGTAATATAGGATGAAGGCAGCAATGCAAGAACATTATAAAAAACGTGTAAAAATTGCACTGTTGTAAACGGTAGTAAAATTAAACCACAAAATGCTTAAAGGTATAAAGCCAGAGTTTTGGAAAATTTGCAATTCATTCAAATTTCTTTTTAAGGGGCGAGGATGTTATATTACCCTCAATTCAAAATTTGATTAAAAGTTGATTCTCAATTTATTTGAGAAAAGGCTTTCTCAAGGGAAAAAGTACTTGGTTGCCTATAAAAGAGACAGGGGAATTTACCCCTAGTTTGTTTGTACAAGTTGCAACTGTTAGATTGCACAATAGGGGGGGAAGTGGGGATCCCCCAAGATGTAAACTTAAAACTGAGTCCAAGTCAACTTGTTTATGCATGAGCATCAAAACATGTGCAGATCTAGGTAATTCCCATAAGTATCTATGTGAAAAGTGATATAATTCGATGATGTAATTTATGTGAATTCAATTGCAGCTAGTGCCAGGTTAGATGATGGTGGTAATATCTATTTTAAGACTTGGGAACTTGGGAAAGTCAGTGCTATAATGGAAGATTTGAGGGTAGTCTCGCCGCCACCATCCACCAGTATAAAACAAGTAGCTAGAAGTTCTAGCTAATTTTAATCTACAATAATACGTAGATTTTATGCTTAACATAGGGCCAGGGATTTATGTATATTTTCAATCAAAGAGTAGCAATGTGCTATAATATTCTACTGTCGGCTTTGAAGCCGAAAGTGCAGGGAAGCAAAATAGGATTCCAAATTGTGGACAGATAGAAATCGTGGTGATATCCTGGATGATATATGTGGAAATATTAGGTAGTCGAGGGGACTTTTTTAACCTTGTCGTCTTGAATGCTGGCCAAAAGTTATTCAGGAATGAGAAGATTTCTTATGGAAAAACATGGAATTTATGTGTGACTTTGCATGCTGTCATTTTGAGTTTCGCTGTGAGGACCTATGTTGAAACTGCAACGTTCTGGAAATTGTGGACATTCTTGTGGACAATAAGTATAAACTAATTGTGAGTAATTGTGTTGTGTAATTTGATATAATATGTTAAATTGTTTTTGGACATACCAAATTCTTGAACAAAAACAATTACAAATCATAAAATCTATTATTATATAAATTCAGATAAACCTTGTGCACAAGGATCATTTTTGTTTTTGAAAGGTATTTCTGACTTTTGACGTCTACGAGAGTCATATAGAATATGATATCACATTGCGTGTAGATACTGTGCCATTCATCTGGAATGTTGGCCTCATCTCACTGCCATTATCTATCTAAGATCCTTGTGGTTGATTTACAGCAACTGCCAGAAGGCTGTCTGCGGGCAGAATTAGGGTGAAAGTTGATGGCGGTACGGTAATCTGCTATGGGTACGTCCCATGTAGTACCCATACCTGGGTACTGCGGTTTAACGCAGATTGATTCAGTTGCAGAGGGTTACGGCGACCACTGATTCTTGGATTATGTGGATCGCTTTCATAACCTGTTTATGTTGGCCAAGGCTCTGGAAGGTGCGATGGTCTTCCACAAGGCTTCTGGATGTCTGTTCCAGGATTGTTAAACGTAGTCACTTGATGGCATGGTAGATCAATCTCTTAGACGGGTTCTGTCAGCTCGAGGGAATATTATTCGAAACAGCCGTTTATTAAACTTTCATGGGGCTTTGACCGTGTCTCCAGATATTTCTAGGCCCAGAAGGTGCCTTGAGCTATTGAATATTGGGGAGCCATTGCTTTGCTCCATCCTCTGGCCATTAAACCTTGGACTGTGTTATAATCATTGGGGCATTTATTACCATTTATCCACCAGTTTGTAAAAAGCATACTTGAAATTTGCGCTTCAAAACCAAAATCACTTTGTACAAAGGCAAATCTGAGGGCCTATATTAAATGAGTGCCGATATTGATTGCCTGAACCAAATTGAATAATTCCAAAATAAAACTCCTGTGCAAGTATTTAAATGTACTTTTGAAATATTTACAATTTTAAGAGCTAGCTTGCACAGTTTGACAAGAAAAATAACATATGGGGGCAACATCACTCTACGGAAAATACAGGAAAGACACTGTATTTATCGTAGCTTTTCTAGGATATCTCATCTTTTTGCACAATCAGTACAGCACTAGGGGAATTCATTTTTCTCTCTTGCATGATTGAAAATTAGGTACCTTTCACTGCTAGGAATCTTTTCGTCCACATCTCAGTATTACATAAAGAATAAAATAATATTTTATCTCACAAATGGAGGATACTATAAGAGGTGGAACATCTAAAAGCAGGGGACAACGTGTATACGGGAGTCCAAATTTTCTAAGTGACCTATTTTGTTGGAGGCGTGCGTGAAGACTTGGGCATAACCGATAAGGCAAACTATTCCTTATTTCAACCTTTTAAGCTAGGGGGAACACATTTGGACCACATATTAACTGAATCAAAGCAACTTTTTAACTTTTTGACCCCTGCGCACATCGGGATTGACTTTTTCGCCATTTTTGCAGTTTTTTTGCCCCCATAACTCCGGAACTGTAAGCCATAGATAATGTAAACTGTGGCGCCATTTGGAGTCCTTGTGACAGGGCAGGGCACCGTGTGTGTGCTTTTAGCACGTTCGTTCGGAAACATTTTGAATTTTGGCCCATGTGAAGCCTTGAAACCCAGGCTGGGGGCCCGTTCAGGGGGGTTGGCGGGTGCTTCCATCACTTTTATGGATGTCAATGACTAAGGTGTTGTGTTGCAGAATTCGCAATTTTGTCCGGAAGCGCACAACTCTACACTACAGTCCCTGCTATGGTAATCGCCAAGGTCCCCACCTTGAAGATTAGTCGCAGTCGGGATGGTCATTGTCAAAATTATTAGTTTTTATTCAAAATGAGCTTGTTCGTAAATCTCTTTGTGGTATTAATTTAATTTGGTGTGATATTTTGTTATGTAATTCAAGGTGATCTCCCATGCCTATTTCCTCTCTGAGTGGTGGCTCTACATTACAGTAGTTTTCAAGTAGGCCATAGTGTGTTTGACCCTTACTCGTTCTAAGGTCCCTATTCGGAAGAGGAGGGCAGGAGACATGGATACTCATCTGTTAAAAAAGTTTATTACTTACCAATCCTTTGCATGCCTTGGTGTAAATTGAACATTGTGATGGATTTTTATCTAGTGTGTTCTCATTGTATTATTTTTATATGTTAGATTCTAAGGCAATAATAAAGGCATACTGCCAAAGATAAAAAAAAAAAAAATTCTTAAGGGATCAAATTTTGTGATTTGTGACACCAACGTTGCCAGGTTCCAAGCATGTGGACAACTGTTCAAGGTCATCCTGTAAGAATGAATCAATTCTATTGAAAATTGCTGTGAAATTGTTTATTCTTAGGTATAACCCCCGATACATATTTCGCGCAACTTCATACCTTACATTATTTGGTTTCATAAAACAAAAAACGTGTTGAAGTTATACAGTTTTTTTTATAGGGGTGGCCATCTGTAGTCTTGAAAAGAAACAATGAAAGTGTCACATAGAGATTGTGAACACAATTTAGTTAAAATGACTAAAAAAATGATTTGCCACACAGTTTCGACGAAATCGAAGCACTCTAAAAAAATTTGCCATTAGGAGACCTTGAACCGTTTTTGCCTTATATTATAAGCTAAAACTATGTCCACATTTAGGGACAAAACTATATTATGATTTTAATTAACATAACCTGACAAATATATAGTGGTGAAAAAATAAGACACAATTAAAACACTTTTGACCCCCGTGCAGCATTCCACTTGTTTTTGCCATGATCCCGTCTTTTTCCCATTGGTGACCTTTTCAATTTAGCAGATGACACCAAAAAAATTTTGTTTTTTTACAAAAAATTCTATCGCAATTAGTGGTGAGTACATATTCTATTTCACTAGCCTATTATTAATGGTTGGTTAATGTGAATTTGCTCAGGAGAGATTACGGAGTAGCTCTGCTCCCATATAATGATGGGACATATTGTTATTAGAGGTGGAAGACAGTGTGAAACTGGTGGGTAATGTAAACAGTGCAAAAGTGAACTTGAATGTATTTGTAAAATTTTCAGCCCTCGGGTGAGTTAGTTGATCTCTATAAAATCAGGACATATGCATAGAGTCTCACATCAGATGAAATCAGTCATTATGTAGTCTGCAGGATAAAAGAGGCCCAGAATGGTAACATGGGGGATGCCCAGAGATCATTGGGAAACTGATGAAGATGGACTCTTTGCCTTGGAGCAAGGCAAGAAAGCTTTCGGTCCAGATATTGTGTTTCTAATAACCAAGATCACCTATTTTTTAAGGGGTGGGTGGTGATGGTAGCATTAGCATATGGCACAAAAGCTTGCAGAAAATCCATAAGCCAGAAACCTCGCGTATGTCCAGCGTCTCTTGAGGGTCCTTATCCCAGTAAGTTGAGCTCACAAAGATCTAAAGTCCTAAATCCCATTTTGTAGTTTAAAAAGCAAGGAGCATATTTTGTCTATTGACTCATGATATTACTGTGAGTTATGTGCGCTCCAATTGTGATGGACTAGTGACCGGTAGTACTTGGAATAATAATAATAATGAAAATTTATAATGGCGCACAAATCCGCAAGAAGCGCTCATGGCGCAGACAGAGAACCAGCAGAAACAATACAGAGGAATATACAAATAAACAAAAAGTAAATTCATTGGAATACATGAATTATCATAGAAAAATTCTAAAATTGAGTGTCTGTTCATAGGCCAATGGGAAAAAATGGAGTTTGAGCTGAGCCTTAAAAGAAATCATTGAGGAGGAGGTAGGATATGGTAAGGAAAGTGTGTTCCAAAGCCTAGGGGCAAGCAACTGAGAAAGCCGATCCCCCCACGACCCGATGATTTTAGGTCAACTAACAGTTCCTTGTTGCAGAACGGGAGGACATGAGCGTGAAGGGTTGTAAAATTGAGAAGTCAGTGATTATATGAGGCGCGAGTCCATTTAAAGCACGGTATGTGAGAAGCATCCCCCCCAGGGGTTTGTATTGAATTCTAAAAATGACTGGCAGCCAGTGTAAGTCAGACAGAGTTGGAGAGATATGCATAGACGGCTTTATACGAGATGAGAGGACGGGCAGCCAGTTTAGTTTGAGCTGCAGACGATGAATTTGATTGGTAGGAAGTCCATAAAGGAGCGCATTACCCATGTCAAAGTGATGAAATAAAATGCAGGACAATTGTTCAGTTGCTCTCAGGACTAGGTAATCTTCTTATTCTGCCCAGGTTTCTGAGATGAAGAAAAGCGGACTTTGGTAATGACTGATATTTGAGGAGCAAGGGTCATTGAACTGTCCATAATAACACCAAGGTTGCGCTTGTTTGACGGCGGGGCAATGGTTGAATTTGAATTAACAATAGTCATGTGAGAAAAACACCTAAGTTTGTTGAGAATTATGTTCTGAACAATAGGAATAATTCAGTTTATCGGCATTAAAGTTTTAGGGAATTGCCGTAATCCAATAGATGGAATCTCTTCAACGCATGCCTCCATCCGCAAAAACAATCTTTGGCTTCCTTGCTGTGGATTATTAAAGTGGCATTAGATTTGGTTGTCATCAGCGTAGAGTGATACTGAAAGTTTGTGTTTCTGAATATATCCGGACAGGTGAGGTGTATATTACAAACCACTGGGGCCTAACACTGATCCCTGTGGAACAGAGTAGTCTCAGTAACAGGTCAGAATATGACTCACACACACGGGACACAGTGAAGTTCTATTAATAGATAGGAATAACACCATCTCAGTGTGCCCACCAATACCGATGATTATGGCTCAAGTCTGTGCAATTATGAAATTTTATGATCAACGGTTTTTTATTCTCGAGGCAGCACTGAGAGGCGAGTAGAAGTAAGACCAGTGCAGACACTTTGCTATGTTCCCATGCCCCGTAAAATATCATTTGAATCCGCACGGGCGGTTTCAATACTATGGTTGGCAAGGATGCAGATTGGAGGATCTGCAAATTGTGTGAGTGATGACAGACCACAAGCGAGGGGAGACGACGCGCTCAATCATTTTTCCAAGGGAAACTCAAGTTTGCAACAGGTCTGTACTTCTTCAACTCTTTCCCTTATCGAGATTCAGGCTTTTTAGGGAGAGGAAGAATATGGCAAGCTTGCGATCCTTGGAAAACTCCTGAGAAAGAGATTGGTTTAATGATACCTGGACATGAATGGAATGATATCATGAGCACATTCCTTAATCAGCCCATGTAGGTAAAGATCTAAATACACAAGATTTAGAGGGCAACTAATAAGAATTTTTTGGACCTCCTCTTTGTGGAGGTCAAACTCTTGTAATACGGCGTTGTTAATGATGAACAGAGGGATCTTTATTTAGTAATCACTAGGGCAGTAAAAATGCTAACGAATCAAATAAATTTTCCGACAAAACTTAATCAGAAAACTTCTTAGGAAGGGGAATCTGGTCAGAAGAGCTGCTAGGAAAAAAGAACAAGGCTCTTTGCCTTGTGCAACAAATTATTAACGACACGGTAAAGACTCGTTTGATTGCCAGAGCACATTCGTCAAACCGATGACGAGTAATGCTACTTGGCATCTTCGATCATATGTTTAACACTTGACGTTGCTCACGATATAATTGACGGTCTATTTCAAGTTTGATTTACGCCATTTAGCTCAAGATCCCTCTTTTACTTTCGCAACACGGAATATCTTCATTACAACCAAGGGTATTTTGGACGACATGTAACAGCCGTGTTTTGGCAGGGGCATACTTATCCAGAAGGTCACTTAACAATTGATTCTACTTAGATCACAGGTATCAGCATTATCATTAACAAAGTTTATCTTCTGAAAGAGGAAATGAATGATATCTGGCCAAATAGTGGCAATACACACTTGATCTGAGGCAGCGCACAATAAATGTTTCGTTCAAGAGGTGGTTTTTCTAAGATCAGATCACATTTGACTGCATCATGATCAGAAAGGCCGGGTATAACACTAACATTGGACAAAACTGATTCAGTCTCTCTCGTAATAATCAGGTCCAAGATATGACCATGGCGGTGAGTGGCCTCAGTTACATGCTGTTTGAGGCCATTACATGAAAGCATATTCAAAAACTGTTTAGTCTCGCTATCATCGGGATCATCCACCCATACATTAAAGTCGCCAGTGATGATAATATCGGATGGGTGGAAGTGACCTGTCGCCCTTTTGAAAGTCTAAGAAACAATTGCATTAGGCAGTTTTGAGGTAGATTTTCTGATTATGTAGATTTTTTATAATCCTCTGCAGAATGGGACCAATACTTGAAACACCGTTCCTTCAATATCCTGATCCGACGTTTTTTTTTTTTTTCACTTTCCACATTAAAATCATTTGTACCCGAAATTTTGAATATTTTTGGGTAAGCGAACGAATCGTCAAATAAACCACTTTGAATGTTCAAAGGCAGAGGACAATGTCATGAATTCCTATTCTTGAGCGGAATGAGAATATTCTTGAATTTCTCCGTGACACAGAGTAAGCACACACTTTGACAATTCCAAGTGTAAATCTTCTAAAAAGGTAGCTTTATTAACTAACATTTCTTGGTCAATGCAAAATTATCAACATTTTACTAAGCAACTGGACAAACGCTTCTAAGCAAATACCCTCAGGCCTCACGGCTGTTTGAAGATTAATATTATTTTATTATTTCCAAATTTACCCCTCATTGGCGGACTTTTTAAATTTCCCATGCAAATTAGTCTCCACTGATTATTATTCATGGATTTAAAAAAAAATAAATAAACGCCGCCTTTGAATATACGGTTATTTTTATAATTATTTCTTATCTAGTCAGCAAGGAAGACAGGTATTTCAGGTTTGCAATTAACGTCAGTTTTCGCATACAGCCATGACATAGTCCGCGGAGCAAGTCCTGAGAATTGCTACATTTTGTCATCGGTATTGTAAAATTATAGGGTTTATTTTTAGGATCCGGAAGACATTCGACACAAGAAAATGTCTGCTGTTAGATACAATTTGACTTTGCACTACATTTGCTTCAAAGGTCGCAAAACGTAAGAATTCCAAAATGCTCTGATGAAGTTGCAAAATACCTGAAATAACCTCTTAATCATTCTTTACTTTATCATAATTTCCACACATACTTCTACAGCCTTTGAGACATAGTCTACAACAACAACCCACAGTAAAAACAATTGTGATAAATGCCACCAACAAAACTAAAATCACATCTAGAAGAAAATATTGGAAAATGTTCAAATCCAGAGCGGCAGTACGCAGGTGTTTTGCACCGCCGTGACGTATAACATACTCTATCCAGTCCCCAGCTTGTTCTATAGGCATCCGTGATGTATCTCGATAAATTGCTGATAGGTTCGAGGCGGCATTCTTGTAACTGTACAGCAAAAACATACGATAATGATCAGAATAATGAGTAAAAGAAGATACAGCCTGTCTAAAAAAAGTGGTACGATGAGAAATTGGTTAAATATGAAATTTCAAAATAAATCATTCTTACTTGGCATAATATTAAAGAACAAAGACCAGGCTGTCCAATGGTGTTTGTTTCATCTTATTTGCTTTTGTCAATCCAGAGATATAATCAATTTACTGCGATACACCAAAATCAATTTTGTGCCACTTTTATGCATGGGCATGATTTGTTTCGGGCTGTTATGCCATGCTGTCTTGAAGCTCACAAAAGATTGCAACTTGACAAAAGAAACAAAACACAGATTAAAGTAAACAAAGGAATTCTAGTTTTAATAGTCAAACTTTTAAAAGTTCAATGATAAATCTCTTCTCTTATAAATAATAAACAATACAAATATTTATTGCACGTCAATGAAATGGAGTTTTGAATTTTTTACAAAATTGGTATCTGTTAAAATCATGCCAGAAGGAATGTAATTGGAACCAAAATAAACACTCCAAATCCAAAGAAATT
Source organism: Ophioderma brevispina (assembly GCA_023653785.1). Taxonomy (NCBI): domain Eukaryota; kingdom Metazoa; phylum Echinodermata; class Ophiuroidea; order Amphilepidida; family Ophiodermatidae; genus Ophioderma; species Ophioderma brevispina. The sequence goes on along the minus strand of JAMKCH010077099.1, from coordinate 59,499 downwards.
GTTTAAAAATATTGCACTATCATTTACTAATTGTTGAAGTAAATAAAAATTTGAATTGGAAGCAAAGTATCAAGGTGTTGGTATGAATATGCGTTTCATGATACTTCAAGACCATAAAAATTATCTCCTCCAGGTTGCTGTACGCTCATGGTTCTCTTCTAACAAACTACAGTACGTCGAATGTTATTCACTTTATCTTAAAGCCAGAACTTCCTGATCATAACTTCCACCATTACGTAACTGTTTCATATATTTTAAAGTTTCTTTAAAAAGTTAAGTCTTTTTAAAGAATTTCATATCTGTTCAAATGTGAATACTTATGTTTAACTAATTCGTTCACCGTTTTCACTCAACCAGAAAGTGGCACAAACTCGATTTTTGTGTTCCGCAGTAAATTGGAGTTATCTCTCGATTGAAACAAGCAAATGAGATAAAACAAAAAATCCTGGAAAGCCTGGTCTTTCTCTTTAATGTGATGTACAAAACGACTTACTTATGTTGAGATATAATATTGAAAAAAGAAATCCGTTTTTGATTGTACTATTATTTTTTGAGACAGGCTGTATAACGACTTCAAAGACATATGAATAGAGCTCTAGCTTACGACAGGTTTACAAGTTTACAAAAAACCTAGTCTACACAGACAAGTTGCCCTTACCCTCACCTTTAACACTGTTTTTAATCCTAATCCTAACCAGAGAAGATGAAAATAGAAAGAGAAAGAGAGAAAGAGAAAGCTCAACGATTTATAGTCCTTAGGGAGATACAAATGTGAGCAATCAACATTTCTATTGGAATTGTACAAGATGAAAACTAATTCTCAAGCCCTAATTTACCTTGGGTCTTGTATGACTGTTCGTATTGCATTTGCCAATTTGTCGCTTGTCAGGGTAGCTACGTCAAGTTTTAAACCCATCCCCCGTGAAACGATTCTCTGCGCAATGTCAAAATGATCGTTGAACAAGGGTATCGCTACCATAGGTACGCCGTGGTATACTGCTTCCCATACGCCATTTAAACCAGCATGGTATACAAGCACTTTGACTTGAGGGTGTCCTGTAAAATTATATTTCCGTTGCGATGGTTTTTGAAATAGAAGAGCAAGAATTGAAAATATTAAGGAAATTGTTCTTCTGCCTGACTAGTCAGGTATAGTCTAGACTTTTATTACCTTAATTATTCAGTTTTCAGCACACAGTTTTCAAGCATTCGTTTTTTCTTTCAGTCAAAAATAATAAAAGTGTAAGGAAGAGCCATTTGAAGAATTTCGTGGTATGAAGCAATACTTAGACATATAATAAAGTACACATTTAACCCGTTGTCTTATATTTGAAAAAAAAATCTCAGTAAGTTGTCGATGTACTTATATTTAGTTGTAAGAGAGCGATACTTCTTGAGTGAGATGTCGCTCTCTTGCGCAAGCTCGCTGGACACGCACCTCAATCTAAATGGATCGTATACGCAAGTAAGTTGCAAGAGACAGAACCGTGTACTTTTACCGCAACAGGAGACGAGAACTTGCACATGATTATTATATTCCCAAAATGTATTATAGTTATACCTCCACATAATTATAGTCTTTCTACGTTGATACACAGCACCTGGCAAATGAATGCGATGAAACCGCAAGTTCTGGACAACATGTTAACATACGCTAATATACACGACAATCATTTGTATAATCTTGACCCACTAAGATAGGTTCCCAGTTTCAAGTTGAAGTCAGTTGGTTATTTCCAACCATTTCCCTTCATTTCATTGAAAAGATGGGTTTCATATTTAAAATTGAGTAAATCGAGACCCCTTTAGGCAATGGGAACACAAATAACAAGGTCATGGACAAATCTGAAGGGGTTTCAAGGAAATGCATACACAACTCTGATGCAGTGGCGTAACCAGAGGGGGGCAGGGGGGCAGCTTCCCCCCTGTGGGGAATCTTGCCCCCCCTTGTCCCCCTGAAAATTAGTGATTTACATAGGCCGTATACTATACTAACAAATTTAATATACGCTTACCCCCTGAAAATATATGTGCCCCCCCCTGAAAAAAAAGCTGGTTACGCCACTGCTCTGATGTGTGTTTTAGCTTGTTTTCTTGCGTTTCAGATGTCCAGCCTAAATCATTGAATAAAGCCACTCCGGAGCGGTTTTATTACAAAATTACTTGAGTTACACACAAAAATTTTTTTGGGGCTTATTCGTGTCAGATGATACTTATTGTTAAATTTTTAACTTTTTCTTTTTTTAAAATATTATATACTGATGTTTTATTTGAAAAAAATGGGAACTGACGTGTACCACGGGAACTTGAGGAATTATAAGTGTGAGAGAGAAATAGGGTGTACTGGAGTTTGAGGAGTTATGAGAAAAAATAGAATACGGAATGTAAGATATTAATCATTCTGATATGATTTTCAGCTACAGCTAAATCTATTGTTAAAAATATTTGCCTTAGTTTCACGGCGGTTAGATGTTGCAAATAACATAATTACGCTGATTGAATTATGTAAACTAAACGTGAGAGACAAAAAATGAGGGATGTGTCATTCAATCAGCGTGTATTATTATGATCCACAATCTAATGAGTATTTCTTAGCTTGGTACTCCTAACGTGAGTATTTCTTAGCTTGGTACTCCTAACTAAATTAATTAATTCAAGAAGATAGCATTGCAGCCTATGCCCTATACACTCCTTACCGAGAAGGTCATTTTGTGGCATCCAATCCACTCTCTTCACATTGGGAGGAAGAGTTGTCGATGACTCTCCACCTAACTTCCAGATGATTTTTTGAGGTAGTTGAGAAAATGCTCTAGCAAACATACTTGCAATATCGTCGTCTATTCCTTGCGCATAGGTGCCCATTGAAAAGAGCACCACACCGTGGTCTCCAGCACTTTCTATAAATTCTGCCCATTCCTGAATAAAGTATATAACAATATAGTGCCAGTATCACTTTTGAATTATTGCGCCTTACGTAAGGGGAGATCGCGCTAAATTATCACGCCGTTACATTTCTTTTCATTTGATTTCAAGGAGAACTTTGTTAGCCGTATGGACTTCTATAAGCTATTGTTAAACAAGACAACCACTATCTATTTATTACCATTTCCAGGAAAAATCCAACAATAAAGTCAGCTGATTTTGGCAGTATTACCTATTCTACATTTTTGGTATAAAGGGGAGTCCATGTGGCACCAAGATTGTGGTTTTTGCGCACCATGTTTTAACGCTAAATTATTTTGCCAAAAATTCTATGCAATTGCCTAAATCTCTGTTGCGTATATTTTGGTGAAAAAAAATCAAATCGGGCATGTCATTTTTATGCTAATTAGCGTTGATAAGCATTTTGGTGGCACTATTCAAAATTCGTTTTGGAAATAGTCCTTAGGCTGTCCTCAGATTTAATTACTTAAAACCCTTTTCTACTCGAGATATGTTGCAAACGGCTGCTATACTAGATTCCAGTTGATAGTGGAATGAATTGAGGGGATTAGTATCTAAAAACTTTAGTCCGTGTATTTGTGGTATGATGTGCGCTTTAGCTATGATAGCCAACCCTGAGCGGTTGGACCATTCACAGTCCCAATCAATAGTCAAAAGCATAAACCCAAGAACACTGTAGAATGTTCAAAGAAAGCGCAAACTAAATCCAGGAATAGTTTCAGTGAAAGCAGGTGAAAGCTGATTTTATGAATAGTGGAGATAAAAGTTTTGCATTGTAACACACAGGTGACTGAAGCTTTCTCAAATTTATGATATGTTGTTGGTAGGCAATGTTTAAAACAAATTCTGGGGTAAACACACTATGCATCACATAGTATAAAATGCAAAATATTTGGTCAAACACAATTTGGAATTGTAAATTGCCTCAATTAATTTCAATAATTACAAAGCAATCATCCGCTTATTTTTGCACTTTGCTAATGATTTATGAAATGTTCTTAACCAAATTACCTACTCAGAATGCTCGGGCTGAGTAGTTAACTTTGGAGTTTAAAAAAATGAAAGACACACTCATTGTCAAGTGCCCGTGTTTCGCATTAGTAGCAGCCATTTTTGAAGTTGAAGTGATCTATGAACTATGCGGCCATCTGTTTTGCACCTGGACAACATGTCCAGGTGTATGGGTGCCCGTGTTTCGCATGAGCAGACATCTTTGAGGCGGTAGCTTGCATCCATCTGCTTTGCAACTGGGTGTGTGGGTAGGTGAGTGTATTGTTTGACCTTCAAAGATGGTCCGAAACACGGACACGGGTACTCTCTACTCTATTGCTGTTTAGGAGAAATTGTATTGCCAAAACACACTCTTTTCCACAAGGAACCTGTTTCTAACATCAGATGGATCATCCGATTCCATCGGATGGAAAAAAAAACATATAAACCATGTGGTTAATTCAGTTTTGGTTTCCGAATTTAAGTATGTCAGAACAGAAGGAAATGGGTCACCTTATACGGAAGCACCCGATTTCTACAGTCAGCTCCCAATGCCTATACAAATACCTAATGGGTTTCTTTTTGATAGTAAACCGGATGGTGGTTGTAAAACTGCCATGAATTTTTGAAAGTAAATACTGCACTTCATAAAAACTCCTTAACTATCGAATATTTCATAACCCGAAAACCCGAATCGATGATACCATCATGTTAGCCTACTCTGATATTTTTAATTATAATATTTCTAATTCCTTTCACACTGATGTTGTCCACTGGAAAACCGCGACATCTCTTAGCCCGAGAATAATTCTTCTTTTTTCCATTTCCTTCCAATAGTCAACTAATGTTATTTATCTAATAGTCGAAGGACATCGCCGGATAAGGAGAGAAGGAGGCCCTCTATAATCATCATAGTTATATTTCGCCATCAATTTGGAATTGGTGTTTTACAACTACTTTATCATGTACGCAAAGTGTTTTTATCCCCAAAATACACTTGTATCAAGAAAAACTGAGAAAACTCTGGACAAAAGCAACGCTAAGAAAGAAAGAGATAAGAAGGAAGCACATCGACTTCCACCATCCGATTTTAATCTGTTTATCCATTCACTCGCACAAAAGGAATGGAGTCAACAGCGACCCTTTGATCGTAATCCCTCTGCCGCAATCGATGATTGGCGAGCAATCATTACTGGACAATTTTTTTGAAAACTCTATATACGAACACGTAAAAGTGTAAAAGTATATTGCATATTACAACATGTTCCAGCTGTCTCCGGTGTGTATTTGTCACTGTTTTCGTTAAATACGCAGTGTTTGTACATCATTATGCGTTCAGCTTTAGTGCCCAAGGCTGCCCAGTGAGAGAAATAAAGGATGAAAGTTTGACTAAATTTGAACGTTTGACCAGGGGGCCGTCTGGATTTTCGTTGGGCACCCATGTTCGTTCCAGGGGTTCTGAAATGGACCCCTAACGAGACCAATATTCAGTCAAAATATACCCGGCCCCTAATGGGACCAACTTTCGTGAAATTATACTAGTTTTCAGTGAAAATATACACCTAACTAGTTGGGTCATTTGGGGCAATTCCGTGACCGTGGAGAGCAGAGCATCATTTCTCAGTGGATTTGTCTTCTATGAAGGTTAATGAACAAATTTAGCGGGGGTTTCCCTCGAGAAAGTGTGGGCGGAATGCAGGAGGGGGAAAATTCATAATACAGGGGTCAAAATGAAAAATACTTGGATTGCTGTAAAAAGGTAACCGAAGTGGTGTTCTTGTTGTACGGATTAAAAAAAGGGTATAGTATTACCTACAAGGTATGGTAACCGAGGTATAAGACAAAATTCGTCAAATGTCAACGGTCATCACCAAAGGTTAAATCTTTAATATTGCACCGATTTCTTTAAAAATGATCTCAAATTGTTAACCTTTCCACGGGGATTGCATCAAAAGTAGTTGACACTCTATCGAGATAATAAAGTTTATGTTTTGCGAGGCGTAGCCGATGTCAAATACATAAACAGTTTTATCGAAGGTTGGGCATTCGTGTTTCCTAGCAACATGATGCTGACTCGCTTTGGTCACATGTTGCAGTTCCCGCCTTTCAGGTTTCGCGGTCTTGCCAGTGTCTTTTGCGCATGCTTGTGGTCGTTTCCTTATTCAGTCTCTTGTTTTCATCCGAGTCTGTAGCGTTAGCTTGCGTGCCGAAAATCCCGCCCTCCCACCTCTCATATTTAAGTTTTGTGTTTTTTATTTTGTTTATTCCGGGTTGTATGCGCCGTTTCAGCTAATTCCCTTTTGCAATTTTGTATATTGAAACCGTATTAGATTTTCTTTATTGTTAAGTCTTTTATTTGTTGGGTATTAATGCAAACTTAAAGGCAAACGCCAACAAGAGCTAGAGCAAACACTCAGTAGGATAGTCAATTAATCTGATTTGTTGAACAATAAGTCATACGCCAAATTGGGCTAGATTATTAACACTCAGTAATGAATTGCTATAAAAGTCAATTTCAATTATGGATGCTTGACGGCAAATGCCAAAATGGGCGAGAGCAAACACTTGTGCTATTATATTCATGGAGGCTTGAAAGCAAATGCCAAAAGCGGCGAGAGCAATGCTCACTGGATATTTGCTTTTATATTCAGTTAATTTGATTGTTGATCAAACTTAAATCAAATGCCAAAAGGGGCTAGAGCACAAACGCTCAGTATAGTCTAGTGGGTAGAAGGGGTGTTCGTGCACCCCCTGAAATAAACTTCTAATCAATGTCACTATATCAGAAAAAATACGTAGAAAACGATTAGCTATGTTAAAAAAATCAAAAAAGTGTCCCACGTATCATTTTTATGCAATTTATGCAAATTAGTATCGCCATTACAGAAAAATACAATTTTCGATATATCTCAGCCAATACTGTTGATAAATGAACAAATGAGGTGACTGGACCTATGTTTCGAGGGTCAAATATCAAGATGGAACCATTTTGGAAATTACCAGATGTCCCCATGATGACGTAATATGCAAATTAGGGTCGCCATTAGCTAAAAACACAAATTTCGATATATCTCAACCAATACTGTTGATAAATGAACAAATAAGGTGACTGGACCTATGTTTTGAGGGTCAAAGATCAAGATGGAACCATTTTGAAAATTAACAGATGTCCACATAATATGCAAATTAGGGTCGGCATTACCCAAAAATGCATATTTGGACATATCGTGGCCAATATTCCACATACCTGCCCACATAAGATGACGAGACCTATGTTTTTAGGGTCGAGGATAATTTAAAGGCACTCTTAAATTAAGTTTATTTGTCATTAACATGTTTACCTGCAAATATTAAGACTATGCAAATTAGGCCCTTCAAGTCTCGTTTTGTGGGTAATTATAAGAAACGTTGCTGGCCAAGTAAATTTAGACTTCTATACATAATACTTCTAACATTTCTCTTAAATTCAAGGTATGGAATGATACAAGACTAATGCGAGACTAAGATACTGTGTTGTTATCATGCCGAAAAGCAAACGTGAAGAACAGAACTCTACAGTCTCCGATGACTCTCTGCCAACATGCAAGTGTGAAATCCATATTGTATCATGGTAGTTTTTAAACCCTCAGTATATTTAGAGGAACTACAAGAGAAAAAAAATACTTGGCCAAAGACGTTTCTAAAGATTATCAACATTTAGACTTACAAATATGTACTCATTAAATACTTTTAAAACACATTAAGCATCATAGTAGTTTTACACCCTCAGTAAATTTAAAGGAACTGCGGGGTAAAGATTGGAGCAGGTTCATATGGAGTGTCATCTCCGACAATCATATAAGTCCCCATATCGCATGCTATCAGTCTGTGATCAGATACCTAACTGTGATCAGCAAAAACTCTGATCTTGAACGAGTTGGTTATCATCGTCTGCTGGGAGATGATACACAACCGAAAGTATCGACTTCACAGAGGCATCCCCCCCTCATAGATTGTCTTCCGGTGGATCCATCTTCCCACCAGAATTTATTTTCCGTGACAAAGTAGAGAGTAAATGCGTTACCCACAAAGCACCCTCAAGTCTACTCCTCTTGGAAGAGCAAAGGGAGCAAAGGGAGTCACGGGCCCAGAAAATGGGTCTGGTTCAAATTTATCGAGTTTCAAGATGTCGCTCTCCTTCGTAATATTCAGCAGGCTTTCCATGAGTCCATAGACCTTCCTTGGCCTCTAACACAGTCGACGACATGGAGCTGGCGTCTGAGAAATTCATACCTGCTGGCCATATCCGGTTCATCTGCATGGTAATAGCTTGTAAAGATGAATTAGAGATAAGCGCAAAGTTTAAACATCTATGGGCAAGACCTGTACCGTGCAGTGCCAGAGGGACAATGGAAATCAGTCTCAGATATATATGTTACAAAGCAAGGATCTCACCATTATTCTGCACTGGTTTGGCCACTCTGACAGTTTATGATTTTGATTTGAGTTAAAAGCAGCCCTGGCCAAAGCCCTGGTCAAAGAATCAACATAGGCCTTAACATAGACCTCAAATTATGACAGAAGACAACATCATATTCCACTTGAAAAATGGATAACTTGAATAAATCTCTACTAATGTCCATGGCAGCAATATTGTCAACAGTGTTGCAGGGATCACGATACAAGTGCAAACGGAGTCGAAAGCCATAAGACAATAATTCTGCTGGGGGTAGATAAGTTGCAGGGTCAGCTTAGCTTGAAAGTCAACACACCAGAAATTCCCCCACCATTTCACTCCACGCGCATTGGCCCAAAGTTTCCTCATGGCTCATAATTCACACCATTTTTTTGAGAATGACACGATCTATATATACTACCATATGCAAGAATATTTTGTATGGCTTTTTATCAGGTTTATTGGCAGCAAGGCAAGATGCCCGTGCCTGGATTAATCTAAATGTTGATAATCTTGTTTTGGAATGATTTTAGAAACGTCTTTGGTCAAGTAATTGTTTTCTCCTGCATGCAGTTCCTTTAAATTTACTGAGGGTGTAAAACTACCATGATGCAATATGGATATCACACTTGCCTATTGGCAGAGAGTCATTGGAGACTGTAGAGTTCTGTTCTTTTACGGTTTCTTTTCGGCATGATAACAACACAGTGTCTTAGTCTCGCATTAATCTTGTATCATTGCATACCTTGAATTTAAAAGAAACGTTACAAGTAGGCCCTATTATCTGGATCTGGATTGGTTTTAACTCTAGCAAAACTGGGTCCCATCACGCTAGAGTATGTATAGATGTGCAATTCTAAATTTACTTGGCCAACAAAGTTTCTTACAATTACCCCCAAAACGAGACTATCTAATTTGCATATTCTTAGTATTTGCAGGTGAACCTGTTAGTGACACATGAACATAAATTATGAGTACCTTTTAAATTATCCTCTACAATCAAAACATAGGTCTCGTCATCTTATGTGGGCAGGTATGTGGAATATTGGCCAAGATATACCCAAATATGGATTTTTAGCTAATAGCGACCCTAATTTGCATATTATGTCATCATGGAAAGTTCTGGTTCCATCTTGATCTTTGACCCTCGAAACATAGGTCCAGTCATCTTATTTGTTCATGTATCAACAGTATTGGTTGAGATATATCGAAAATTCTATTTTTCTGTAATGGCGATACTAATTTGCATAAAAATGATACGTGGGACACTTTTGATTTTTTTAACATAGCTAATCGTTTTCTTCGCATTTTTTCTGATATAGTGACATTGATTAGAAGTTTATTTCAGGGGGGTGCACGAACACCCCTTCTACCCACTAGACTAGTAGGAACTTGCTACCTTCTAATCTGGAATTGTTGAACAGCTTGAAGGCTAACGCCAAGAGCGGATTGAGCATACGCTCAGTAGGGTTGTGCTATTATGGTCATTCAATTTCAATTGTTGAACATCTTGAACGCAAACATCATAGTAGATAGAGCAAACGCTCAGAAGGATGTTGGCAACTCAAAGGCAAACGCCACGAAGAGTATAAGGATATCATCTTAATGTACCAATGGTGGTATTTCCTTAAAAGCTTATAAACATTACTGCTTCTTGCATTATTGTATAATTCTTGGTACTTATATATCTCACACGGTCCTTGATGTGATTGGTATGTCGATGAGAGAGGACGCAGGATATTAAATGACCTCTCGGATGAAAAACTTAGAGGCCACAATGCCATTTCCGGGTTTTTTTTTTTTTTTTCCTTGTCTAGTACTTTGATTGATTAAATGACAAGCAACGTGAACCCCATTGACCCTCATTGATTTCCGAATTTAAAAATTAAAAAAAAAAAAAAAAACAAAATGTTTTTGGTTGCAAGTCTATGAGGAAGGAAAGATGAACAATTTGAAACCATTTTTTAAAAAGAAATCGGAGCCAAATATTCTTGAAACCTATATACATGGATAGCTGGCTGGGGCGATTCGAAAAGTGATTGAAACATTTGAACCGGCATCGAGAGCATCAGCCCAGAAAGGTTTGGTTAGACGAAAGAGCGGGATACCAATATTGAACACGGGCAAAATCACGAGAAAAAGAGAACTTTTGCAAATATGAAGTCTGCCGGGGAAACGTTGTGCGTGTAGCCCCCAGGAGAGGGGGAAGGGGTAAAGTTACCATGGGGTCAAATGTGTGAAACAATCTGCTTAAATCTAATATAATATAGCTCAAATTATTTCCTTAGGTAAGCAGGAGTAAAAAAGTCAACTTGGGTCACACGCGTTGGTGATTCCTTTCCAAGATATTTGGGAAAATAGGCTAAAGGCATTGTATTCAAGAAAGGTCACCCGTTGCATACCCAGATTGTTTGTAAAAAATATTTTTTTTTAAAATGTGTAATGATACTGAATACAAATATGAAATGATGTTTGCCACTTTCGGCTCCCCTATTGTTTATAATGGAAGGGTGTACAAAATCCCTGTAGGACTTATGGGGCGGGGACATTATACCCCTTCCCTATGAAAGGGGAACCAACCCTATGCAAACATTTAAAAAAAGCATATTTTGTCAGTATCATTAAAATATGTTTTTAATATTTTTTACAAAGAAATTCTTGGTATTACAAGGTGACCTTTCTGTGAATAAACAAATGACCCTTAGCCTTATTTTCCCAAATATCATGGAAAGGAAGCACCACACACGTGTGACCCAATTGACGTTCATCTGGTAACCTAAGGATAATTTGAGCTATTTCATTAGATTTAGAGCCAGTTAAAAATTGACCCCCATAGTAACGTTACCCCTCTCCTGGGAGTACACGCAACAACGGGTCGCCAGCAGACTTTCATATTTTCAAAAGTTAATTTTTCCTGACCTTTTCCCATATTCAGCTATTAGTATCTCGTCGATCAACCAACCTCTTGTGGCTGACGTTCTACGAATATGCAGGAGGGCAAGAAGTCGTCGTTACTGCACTACTTCAATTGGCCATATGAATTATCCTCAAAATGCTTCAGCATTGTATTTGTCAGCATTTTCGTTTTTGCAAAGATCATCAGTCACTAATTTAGTGCTGACTCCCACTGGCACACCTTCTCTAACACAGACGGATGTGTATGTTAGTCCCTCTGTCAATCATATCGTTTTATGTGCATCGGATCGAGGGCCGGTAGTAGGTCCCTAGGCTATGTGCATGAGTGGTGTTTCACGAAAAGTATGATTCTCACATTACGAGATTTCATAACAGCGTACATATAATGCTGGATCGCGGCATTTTAATTGCAGAATTCAGCAGAAATGAAGCATTTCTCAACAAATTGCAATGGCCCAGGCCCATACAAGAAACAGAACGAAAAAAATTAGGAAGACGTTCCTAATAATGACTTGACTTACTTGACTGACTTAACTGCAGGACGGGGTGTCCCTTGCTTCTCATTGGAGTAATCTCCTCCTTCTGGTTCCCTTTTCAATAGATTCGGCATTTTAGAGGTCCAAGCCTGTGTCCTTCCATCTTGCTGGTTGGCGACCGGCTTCCTACGCTTGTTGAAGTATTGCGTATAGGCTTGGTAAGGTAATCTGTGTTCCGGCATCCTGATAGGACATGTCAAACCACTTCAGCCGTCTTCTGGTGACTGCATACGTGATGGTGCATGTGATGTTCAGACGCTGTATACTTTCATCATTTCCTAATTTGTCCAGAAGTTCACTACTAGATGGACAGGAACATCTCATCTCAAAGCTTTCTAGCTTTGGCACGTCTGCCTTGCGCAATAGGCCATGGGAACTCTGCTCCATACGGTGCAATTGGGGAGTATAAGGAGGACTGGTATAGTCTGACTTTGAGCGATCTTGGGATGTCATGATTGTTTGTCCAGATGGTATTCCTGAGTCTCTCCGAATGCCCATGCTGCCAGTCTTGTACGCATCTTGTGTTCTCCTTAACCGAAGGCACATTACTTCCGAGAAAGGACAAAATCATTTACTTTGTCAATGGGTGTCTGGTTAAGGGTGATTTGTCTTTGGGTCATCGGGAATGATTCTTGCCTTTAGATGGGTTGATCTTCATTCCCCATTGGCGCAGGCTTTTTTCCAGTTCTTCGGTGGGATAGATGAACTTTTCAAAGACCATTCCAGCAGGGTGTGTCGTCGAATAACGATGCGGGTGATTTTTATCGCTCCCATTTGGTCGGAGCCTAGGTTTGAACTCCTCTCATTACAAATTAGAAGAGATTGAAGAGGCTTGGAGATAGAAGGCATCCCGCGTTCTACACCACGAAGACTTCGAACCAGTCAGTGAGTTTCCATTCACCACTAATGAGCATAGTGGGTGTGCTTCATACAGCTTTTCACTTAGGTCTACGCTTGCTGTCTACTCAAATTGATCTTAAGCATTTCCAGAGTGCCTCTCTACAATGTTTCAAATGCTGCTTTAAAATCTACAAAGTTCCAGGTTAGGAATGCGTCTTTTTGCTGGCCTTTCTCTATCATCTTGGCGAAAATAAATACAGAATAGTAGTAACCTCTGGAGCTTCAAATCCACATGGCCCTCTCCCAAGGTAGTCATATATGGGTCCTGGATCCGGTTCAGGGTCATTCTACAGAATGAATTTCCAGGGGAGGGCCACGTAAAGTAATTGCTCTATATTTGGCGGGATCTAAGTTTCTCACCTTTCTTGTATACTGGAGTTATCAGGCCCTTGCTCCAGTCTTCTGGAATTTCCCCTTCTACCCAGGCAATGTTGATTATTTTCAACAGTAGCTGTCTCATAGCTGGGCCACCTGCTTTCAGGGTTTCAGCAGAGATTTTATCCCATCCACATGCTTTGTTATTTTTCAGTTTCTTAATGGCCTCTTCTACTTCCTCTATTGAGAAAGGCATGCCTGTTGAGTTAGAATTGCCAGGTTCTGGGATGGAGTGAAGTACTTCTTCATCTCTGGGGAATTCAGTGTTGAGATGTTTGCTGAAGTGTTCTTCCCAGCACTTCATTACTTTATCTGGAGCAGTTTTGAGGGAGCCATGGTTGGTATTTGGTGTGCTGCTGGCAGTAGCGCTATTTCACTCGCTGTCTACGGACGCACTGAAGGAGTTCATTGGCGGTTGTTCATAGCGTGTGCATTCTTCCATCTCTTTAACAATAATAATAAAAGATTGCAAAAGTGGAGTATGAAAGAAATGAACCCGAGGTTTCTCCAGCTATCTCCCAAAGTGGCAACTGAAGACTGAGCAAATAATTATGTTTTGTACAACATGAGTAATTTTGTCCACATTTATTTATCAATTATAATTTTGTACTGTTTAAACTACAAATGTAGGTGATGAAAAAAAGAGTGGAAAGTAAATGCAAAAAAAGTTAAGACAAAACACACACAGATGCTGAGGCCCCGGGGGAGGAAGGGTTCGGGCCACTGATTTGAAATGGCGGTACGGGTATGTGCGTCGTTCAAGACTCCCATTTCGCGCCTTATTTGAAGTTCTTTAGACTCCCCTACTTTGCCACAAAACTCAAAGATTTTAGCTCCATGGGGAAATTTTGCCAGTTCATCATCGCCAGAACCTCTAATTTGACCTAAAATGCAGTTCCCAAGTCCATATAATGGGGAAAAAAATCAGTTCCGACGACCAAATTTATTTTTAAAAAATCAGTTCTCAGGCCCCAAGTTTGGCGCTTTGCACCGCACACACCAACCCTAACTTGAGTGCTCCCCAGGACTGAGGGCTCAAATATATATGGCCTATTGTATTTTTGACATTTACGCCAATTATCAAAGTTTTGGCGTAAGGGAAATTCATGACCATAGTAGTTGGGTCATTTGGGGCAATTCCATGACCGTGGAGAGCAGAGCATAATTTCTCAGTGGAGTTGTCTTCTATGAAGGTTAATGAACAAATTTAGCGGGGAAGAAAGTGTGGGCGGAATCCAGGAGGGGAGAAAATTTATAATACGGGGTCAAAAATTAAAAATGCCCTCCCCCCATTATATCTCGGAAACGAATTGATGAACTATCATATGTGTGGTACCAATGGATACCTATGACCCTCCCGAGTCCATTGATACCAAAAACAGTACAAACATACCTTGTATGACGTCACAGTGACGTCAAACATGACGTCATGCAAAAATGCGAAAAATCTTTAAAAATCGCAAAATTCATGGTTTTTCGCCATTTTGTCAAGCAAAAGTTGGATTTTTTGGCCCTGATGTGTGTCAAAGTATGCGCACACATGCTCTTACTACAAATAAATCAAATAAATAAGATAAAACATAGTGTAACTGTATCCTTAGCACAAAAAAACTGGATTTCTGCTGTTCCGTGTAATTTCAATGGGAAATAGCTTTTCTTCGCACGCAGTGCGCGATTACGCAACGCCGCGTCATACCGTAGGTCCCAGTGGCGGATTTAAGAGTCAAAGCAGTGTACTCACAGCTGCTGACAGGGCCCCCCTAAAATATTGCTCTCAGGGCCCCTAAAATATTGCTTTCAGGGCCCCAAAAATGTCGCACTATAGCAATGCTATTGGGCCCTACCTTAGACTGCTGACAGGGCCCCTATCCTTAAATCCGCCACTGGTAGGTCCGATTTTGTTCAAAATGGTCTTAAAGACACTATCAGTGATTTGAAAAATATTTGAAATTTGCAGGAATAGCTTTAAAGTGAAGGATAAGTCTGTAGAATTCTCATAAGTTACCTTTTCCAGCTGTAGAATTGAAAGAAAAGGAAGAAAACGGCAGTGTTCCAAGATACGATTCTCCATTCAATTACGTGTTGTAGTAAGTGTCCGTTCGGACAGTAATGACTAAAATCTCCGATTCTGTTGCTTCTGGTCTTATCATTTGCAGGGTATGTTAGGATACCTGTACTTGTTACGTACATGCTAAAATCTGATTTTTGATGATTTTTTCGATTTGCTGATTTAGCAAATCACTGATAGTGTCTTTAAATCGAGCGCAAGGCTTCAAAGAAAAAAGTCATGCAGTTTCGGCATGAAAAAATAACAAATAGGTGAGATAAGACAAAAAATTTCGAATCCGCCCCCTCCCCCGGGCCTTTTAGGGTTAAATCCTTGTAACAAGACGAACACTTTGGTTACCTTTTTACAGCAGTCCAAGCATTTTTAATTTTTGACCCCTGTATTATGAATTTTCCCCCTCCTGGATTCCGCACACACTTTCACGAGGGGCACCCCGCTAAATTTGTTCATTAATCTTCACAGAAGACAACTCCACTGAGAAATGATGCTCTGCTCTCCACGGTAATGGAATTGCTCAAAATGACCCAACTATAGCATGGAAAATGGTTAGGCCAGTGAGTTCACTGCAGGGCCAGTAGGTTTCCTAGTTCACTGGCCCGACGGGCCAGTACAGAAAAATAAAACAAAAATCCACCCCTGCTCTATAAATTGTCACCGTATAACGTTGTCCGGTCCGTGTTGATGTTGTCATACATCATAGTTTGTTTTAGAAAATGACGGGTTGGAAAGTCTGTACAATAAAATTCAATGTATTCGGTGTGTTAAGTTTTATAAACCACAGAGGTTAGTCTGAAATGGCAGGGCGGATGAATTTTTGTTCTTCGATGCGGAGAGGGTCAACGCGCGGTTTTTCCTGCAGTTTAAAATTGTATTATTTAAATGTAAATCTACGCAGATGTTAGGCGCGCAGAAACTGGACCATCGGGATTTTAAGTGTCTCAGATAATTGGCCTTAACTCCTGAACAAGACCCCCAAAATACACCACCTAAAAAGATCTCATGAAACCTGGAACATTCATAAAAATCAGTCACTGTCATTGGTTGATAGTTGTGACATTCTGTAGTAAAAGGTTCACCCTTGTCGGTTTCATTTTTCTTGGTGGAAACCCCCAACTTAAGTAGGCAGTGTAGGTAATTTTTCTATGTACATGTCTTTGCAATCTGGTTATGCCTATTTAAATCGTTGACACATGAACAGGCGAGTCAAGAAACTTACATTTAGAAAGATTTTTTGAAAGGTTAAAATGTTAGTTTTGCTTGAATATATCTTGGTTAGTTACAGAATAAACAGGCTATCAGAAGATTTTTATTTGGTGTCTTTCGGACATACGATGCGGAGAGACTGACACCGACGTATACCATAACTCATTATAGCAAAGACAATTCACACATGCATCTTGCATAACTTGTTTCTCGAAGACAATGTCTTAACATCTGTATTTTGCCCATGGATTGCCCCTCCGACATCAAAACATCCATTCTAGTTGAAAGAAATGAAGACTGGAAACATTACAAAACCCTATATATGGGCATCCGACCCTCACATACTCCTCTTTGTCTAAATAAGCCCCAAGTCGTCGTGTGTGGGTGTTATTCGCCAGCGGCTGGGGGGGGCGCTGGATAGTAATTCATATGGTGCTTTGCACACGTGTCTTTCGACTGGAAACCAGCGGTTATGCATAGACGTAGTGTGGCGTTTCAGACATGAGTGGTGTATACCCTGTCATTTACGGAGTGTATTTACGCCGTTTTTACCGAAGGGTTCTACGTTGTGCTGCCATACATGTTTGGACGATTACATATATATTGGAGTGTTTCTACGTTTCCATCGCTTGGATTCTTAGCGTGCTTCCGTCACCTCCGCCATCTCCGTCCGATGAGAGTGGAAATGTCTCTCAGTCACGCAGGTTGCCGTATCCTTTTCCGACTTGTTTTGTCGAATTCTGAGCCAACGGCTATGCGCCGTACGGATGCAACCTATAGTTTATTGCAGTAGTAGCGATCATGACATTGTTATTGCTGAAGTGAATATCTCCTCATAGAATAAACCTCCACGCGCCTGAAGATCTTTCTGTACCATAACGGGATTACGATCAGATATCAAAGCTGGTTCGTGCCTTAGATATTCTTTTACCCCACAGACAAGATAGAAGATAGCTCTGTTTGAAGCTTATGGACCGAATTCAAAATCACTCTAAAACACAATGGAATTCATTAATTCCCTCTACATTGAGTCAAATCGCCATAAATTTTACACCCTGTTTGATAGATCATTCGAGCATAAAGAAAAAACACTGGGAAGAATATAAGTCCTTCCGAGATCTCTGGATAGAAGATTGAAATCCTACTGGCTTTAGTATCTCCGATGTTTGTTGGAAACAGCCTTGAGGACACAACACCAAACACTTTTGTCTTTTAATCAAAGCAAGAAAACAACACACGTTCGGTGTAGCTGCTTACAATGTTGGAACGGAATGGCACACCACTGCTGAAGAGAAAGCAAATTTTCTAAATAACCATTCATCTAATTTTAACTAAAGAAGATCTAAATGCCTTCTGGGATGGGTATTCTACTACGACCTACTATGCCTACTAGGCCACCTATTAACATCACACTCCAGTTGTCAGGACAGTGTTGATGCCATTAAAATCAACAACGCCGCTGGTCCCGACCAGTTACCAGCAAGGGGGAAAATTTTTCAGAGAGTGTTCTGAGGCTATTGCTCCAGTTTTCAAACGATTTTCCAAAAAATCCATCATCACAGGCAACTCTCCTTATGGATTGGCTTGATGCAAAATGTTACACCATTTTCAAAAAAGGGGGACCGATTTCATCTCCGTCAAACTATCCGGCCGGTTTCACTTACATCCATAGCCTGCAAACTTCTGGAACACATTATTCACCATCCTATTATGGCTACTTGGGAAAAAATATAATATTCTTACTGACCATCAACATGGGTTAAGCGAAGGGGCGCTCATTGAAACCCAATTGGCTTTTTACTATTGATGGACTCTGGCCAAAAAGTCTTGACCAGCAAAGTCAAAACCGACATGATCATCATGGACTTTAGTAAAGGCGTTGATACTGTGCCACACCATAGACTTCTCAATAAGAGTTATTCATTATGGTTTGAGGGGAAATCTCCACAATGGATGCATCTTTTTTTACAAACAAAAGATCCCAACAAGTTGTTCTGGATGGGAAAAACATTAAATAAGATCAAAGTGACGTCCGGAGGTACCGCAAGGAACAGTACTAGGTCCACTGCTTTTCTTGTTATACATCAAGGTACTTGCCAGACCAGAACAGAAAATATCACTCTACAGCTTACGTTTGATGGCAGACGATTGCGTTATGTTACAGAGCATGATTCAGAGGAGGGATTGCACACCACTTGCAGAAAGACATCGATGAACTTAGTAAATGGGAATCCCGCTGGCAAATGAAATTTAAGAGCAAGAAAAGAACTGATTCGTCACATGAAACAGCACACCAACAAAAGAAATCCCATCAAACACACTATAAAGTTGGGAGAGTCTACACTTGAAACAGTTGACCATCATACTTACTGGGTATTGAATAACTCTCAAAAATCCTTTGGAATATCACGTAGGAAACATCTCTCTGAAGCAAACCAAACTTAGGGCTGGCTTCGTAGACATCTTCATAGATGCAAAGCCCAGACGTGAAGGAGAAGGCCTCTACAAGTCACTACGTTGCCCCAAAACTTGGTACTGTCATCATTGGGATCCATAGAATCAAGACCAGAAAAATTGTTTGGAGTCAGTTCAAAGGAAAGCCGCAAGATTTAACCGGAAATACCAAGGGGAGTCTAGTGTCACTACTATGATTGATCAGCTTAAGTGGCAAACTTTAAAGGAAAGACGGGCAGTTTCCAGGCTCACCTTCATGTATAAGGGCCTGCATGGTGTTACTTCCATCAACATTGATCATTTAAAAGCATCCACTTCAACCAGATCAACTAGGCGCAACAGGTCTGCCTTCTATCTTCAGATGCCTCGTATCAAGAAGAACAGCTTTAAGTACTCCTTGTTTCCAAGGACTGTTCCAGAGTGGAACCTCCTGCCAACTAAAGTTAAGGAGGCTCCAACACTTGACCAATTTAAGGCCCAGCTTCGGGACATTAATATTATGAGTTTGGTTAGGGACGCCCACTATGACTAATCTGCCTTGCTGTAAACGCGCTACCCAGTACCCTTTGCGTGTATAACCTGTGGAGGCGTTTGCAGAGTATGGAACCATAACCAGAACCGACGAGCACTAGTCGGTCCGCGACTGTCACGTTAGGTTCAGATTATTCTCACGAGGAAGTGAGTTCGTATTCTACGGCTGCTGACCAAAAGCCGTCTTCTCCGCCGGGCCCAGCTTTGCATGATCGTTCTTTCGCAGTATGGCGATGGTGGTGAGTTAGGCCCGCCCGTGTCAGAGTACTGGGCGAAAACTTGTAAGGAGGCCTTTAACACCAAATTGAAGAAGGATAAATTGGATGCGATGAGGGCGAAGTATAAGCGTCCGCAGAATGTTCCTAATGCTGCTGGTCCTAAGCTGGACACGTTTGTTGGTAATGAGATTCCAGATTATGCGAAGAGGCGAGATCGCGGTCTAGAGATAGACCAGTCATATATAGCAGATGCTTCTGTCCCTTTGCTTAGGGCAATTGAAATGGTAGACGGCTCTTTCCCACGCTTTAGCGTTTCTCGGGAACGCGCAGTGCAACATATCGCTTCAGCGATGGGAGTTGCTACGCTCACACGTGGACTCAAAGTTCAGAGACATTTTCAACCGGGAAGTTGAAATTACTGGAAGTCTGCTTGGCACAGACGCTTAGAAGAAAGTTAAAGATCGCAAATCGGTGACGAATATTCACGTTCGCAAGAATCCATATCAGCCTGGACGTGGGTCCAAATCTAACAAGTATAGCGGTTTAACAAATTATAGTATGGCGCTTTCCGGGGGAAAATCGCCCCAACAAGAATTAGAAGCCTCGGTGGAAAGGAAAGTATTGAGTGTTTCGGCAGGAGCCCTAAGCCTGCATGTAAAAAGCTGGGAAAGCATTTTTGTTGCAGACGATAAAGGGTTATCGTCTGGAGTTTCTTTGTTTGCCTCAGGGGGTGCTTGCTCCGATTACTTTGGTGGAAAACCAACACCAGCAGAACATTATGCAAGCCGAAATAGACAAGTTGTTAGAGAAGAAGGCGATTCAGTTAGCAAAACCTTGCGAAAATCAGTTCGTTTCGCGCCTCTTTTTGGTCCCGAAAAAGACGGGAGATTTGCGTCCGGTGATAAATCTACGTCCGCTAAATCAGTTCATTGTTTTCAAGCATTTCAAGATGGAGAATCTTCAGGACGCTGTGAGATTGATGAGGTCAGGAGATTACCTCACAACGATTGACTTTTAAAGGACGCCTATTTTTCAATTCCGATTTATGTTCCTCACCGCAAATACCTTCGTTTCATTTGGAAAAGTCAGCTTTTTCAGTTTACAGACCTTCCGTTCGGGCTGACGAGTGTGCCAAGAGTGTTTACAAAAGTTCTCAAGCCAGCATTCGCTGTTTGATTTACATGGACGACTTAATTTTGATGGCGTCGTCGGCAATGGAAAGCCGTCGTATAACGAAGCTCGCCGTTCAACTTCTCACCTCGCTGGGATTCAATGTAAAATGGAAAAATCTTCTCTCATACCTAAAACCAAGGTGGAGTTTCTCGGTTTCATTCTAGATACAGAGGCAATGATGATTCACTTGCCAAAGCAAAGTGCGACAAGATTTTAGTTTGCGTGGAAGAGCTTCTACGTTTAAAGCGCCCCACGATTCGCCAAGTCTCAAAGGTAGTGGGCCTAATGCAATCAGCTCACTGGGCAGTTCTGCCAGCAGTGGTTTATTGCCGCTTCTTGCAAGCGGATATGAACAGTGCCTGAAAGAGTTCAGCAGGGATTACAATGCAAATATGAGTTTATCTTTGGCAGCTCTAGAGGAGCTCCGATTATGGAGATTGAATCTCATCAATTGGAACGGAAGGAAAATCCTTGTTCCGTCGCCGTCCATAGTGCTTCAAACCGATGCTTCCCTCAAGGGATGGGGAGCGATATGTCTGTCCTCCATGACAAGAGCACGCGGTCTGTGGTCCGCAAAAGAAAGAATGTTACACATAAATGTTTTGGAGCTAACAGCGGCATGGTTTGCTCTTCGGACTTTGGTGGTCCCAACACTCGGAGTTCATGTAAGGATCCAAATGGACAGCTCGACAGCTGTTGCTTATATAAATCGTCAGGGCGGGACTCGCTCTCGACAAATTACTCCAATTGCGGGAAGCATTTGGGAATGGGCCTTGACAAATCAAGTATGCATATCAGCCGAACACCTGCCAGGTGTTCAGAATTCAGCGGCAGACAGTCTGTCAAGAAACTTCAACGACAACCTAGAATGGTGTCTAAAGAGCAAGATTTATCTCAAGCTCATAAAAAAGTTAGATTTCATTCCCGAAGTGGACTTGTTCGCGACAAGATTGAATGCACAAACTCAGCGATTTTTCGCATGGAAACCAGACCCTCTGGCTTGGAGGGTAGATGCTTTTGCAATTCAATGGGGAAGTCTAAAGGCTTACGCCTTCCCTCCATTTTGTCTAATCAACAGCGTGCTAGGGAAAGTGGACTACGATCAAGTCCCTCTTATGTTAATAATAGCTCCGGTTTGGCAGACCCAAACCTGGTATCCAAGTCTGTTGCGAATGCTAGTACGCAGACCAGTGTTGTTACCACAAGATCACGATCTTATTCAACTGTTGCACTCGGAGGGGGAGCACCCTCTTCAGAAATCCATGATTCTAGCAGGATGGCTTGTGTCAGCAGACAACTTACGCAGGAAGGATTTCCTAATGAGGCTGCCGATCTTATCCTCGCATCTTGGAGAGATGGTACCCAACAGCAGTACGCTGGGGCATGGAAAGAGTGGGTTCGCTGGTGTTCTCCGAGGAAAATTAATCCCCTTTGTGCTTCTATAGCGGATATCTCATTATTTTTGTCATCCTTGTTCAAGAGAGGTCTCTCTTACTCCACTGTGAATACATATCGTTCAGCTATTTCTATGACTCATTTGCCAATTGATGGTGTGCCAGTTGGAAATCACTAATGGAGAATGGGGAAGTTATGGTTATTACCCTTGGGAAAATCGATAGCTGCTTTGTGCATAATTACAGCTAATTACATTGATTTTTCTGTATTTTTCATATTTATTTTTATTATTTTTTTACCTTCTTCTCGGAAGTCCTGACCCTTCAACATGAACATTTCTGTGTATATCTCGATCTCCTCTATCATGTACATGAAGGATAAAACTACAGATGATAGATTTGTTGGCCAATTTTTGAATTTCCCGCTGACATTATGACTCATGTGTTTACAAAAATGGCGAATTGTCAATGCAAAATACGTGTACAATATCATAAACGCCCGTTCCCGCCGCAGAGAGCACACACATTTTTTGAGTCGATTTGGTGTCTATCTACTCCCCTCCTGCCTTCAATCCTCCCACAAATATAATAGTCGATAAATGTTTTTGGTGACTAAGTTCCTTGATGCTTGTAGATTGGCGAAAATTGAATTCACAGCTTCGTAAGGTTGAAGGAAACTGTAAAATCCGCGAGTTATTTCAGCTACTTACGTACGAAATCTCAATGAACATGTCACTTCCTACGGTGAAATTCTCTGCATACAGTCAGCGTAATACACGGCGCACTCAAATACTAGACTTGGCTTGATCGAATTTGGACTTGGCACCATCATTTGTACGGATTTATGGGTTTTTGAATTGGCGTTTCTTTTCTTTTTTGCAGTTTTGCAAGAGGTTAGCACTAATTTTGACAACAATGTCGACTCACGGGCGCACGGCGGCCCGGAAAGTGTGTATACCTGCCCTCTGTAGTCGGGACCGATTCATGGGATGTCTGACACAATCCGGCGCGTTTGATTTGATTTGGTGGTTTTTTTTTTTTGGAAAAGCAATCCAGTCGTACTTTGAAATGACCTTCGTTTTAGGCCAAAATGAGTTCTGACTTTCAAGGTCACGCTACAAGCTTTTCAATGAATATTAATTTGAAATTCCATCTGTGCTATTCTGACCCAAAGTCCCTGGAGGGTAATATAAAATAGCCTTATGAAAGGAATCTTTAATAAGCGTCCGCCCTCCCACGATATGTCCTGCCTTGGCCGGTCAGCACTGTATTGCGTATCTTAACAGTTTCCCTCGCCTAATGATAATCTGCCGTTGAAGCTTTTTCTAACATGGAAAACTGCTATTTGGTGGCATTGGTGTCAGCTGACAGAGAGATGCCATTGGTTCTCGCTCAATATTGAGTTTATGAATAAGGATTCAGACGGTTATCATTTTGGGTCACAAAGCCTACAAATTGTAACACTACCTGGTCGCGGTATTAAGCAGATCGATCTACCTAAGTTTCGTAAGGATCGACGTGTCCGTTATCCATATGCCTTTGGATAGTTACTTGAAGCAACCACGTAAGGGAAGGGACAAGCCAATTAATTTTATTTTTCGTAGTCCCCGCCCTCACAGGCAGTTACGAGGGCTACTGTGGGCCGCTGGATTAAGTTAATTATGGCAAAGGCAGGTATTGATAAACCTCGCATCTTTAAGCCTCTTCTACTAGATCGGCCGTCACTTCTGCTGCGGTTTCCAGAAGGTGTTTCTGTGCCAGATATCCTCAGCAGCGACTGGGGAATGCTGTGTTTTCATGATTCTCTATAAACAGATCTGCGGTGCATTAGGAGTTTGCGCAGGCCCTAAACTGTCAATAGATTAGGTTAGCGGGCTTTGAAGTCTACAGATGTTAAGACTTATCTTCGAGAAACAAGTTATACAAGATAATTGTTAATTATCACAGGTAGACTTACCTGCAGGAGATTGTAATTATTTTGGCATCACTTGTTTTGAGACGATACGGTTCCCAGCCGAAGATATATTTGTTTGGTTCGCCCCCCCCCCCCGACAGTCTGGCCTGGTCTTTGTTTGGGCCTTATTTCGAACAAAGACGAGTATGTGGGGGCCATGATAGATTATATAGATGCTTTGGACTTTCCCTTCTTCATTCTTTCAACTAGATGGATGTTTTGGATGTCGGAGGGGCAATCCATGGGCAAATAACAAATGTTAAGACCTTATCTTCTCAAAACAAGTGATGCAAGATAATTACATATCCTGCAGGAGTCTACCTTGGTAATAATTAACAATATCAGATCAGCGGTATTGATTTCTTCTTGACAAAAACATCAGTTTGAATAAACGGTCGATTGTGGTAACATAATTAGAAGTAAAATGTCTTCAGCTATGAAATACCATTGTTCATCATAAAGAGTCAGTTATTCATAAAGAGTCAGTTATGTTAATCACTCCATATCAATGTTCATGAACAGAATGAAATTACTCATAGATTTTTGTTTTACATTCTAAGTAATTATAATATTGCACAAATACAGTATATCCACGTCCATCTTGCGAGCACTGCCCGGTGAGCACTGCTGCAATTATAGACCATGCATGCTCTATAAAACAATGCATCTTTGTGTGCTCAAAATGGTCAACGGATTTTAAGTCTCTCGGCAAAATTGGCATAACTTCTTCCTCCAAAGTTTAAATGACACCAAATAAACGGTTTCTGAAAGTCTGTTTATCCTTCTTCATATCCGAATTAAACTTTTGAGCAGAAAAATAACTATTTTAATTATTTTTTTTTTATTCTGAATGTAGGGTTTTTATTGCTCACACTGTAGTCTCGGTCGGTATTAGCTCTTTAATATTTAACTGAATCGAAACGTAAAGAAACACTTACATTATCCAATGGAAGTGCTGGTTTTGTAGTCAAACCTCCCACCGCAACCATATTAGGTAACAATGGTCTAGGGAAGTCTAGTGCGAAGTTAGTGTTCAGAAGCCACATTTCCGCATCAACGAAGGTTAAGGATACATCGGGTATATTATACTGGTGTTTAAGATGCTCATACGGGTCAACGAGTGTTGCCATTATACGATTCAAGAATAATGAATAAATAGTGTTCTTAAGTCGCTCAGCAAAGGTCATGCTGTGGTCGTAGCCTGACTCATTTCCGGCATATAGGAAGGGTTAAATGGGGACCGGATTCCAGTTGCCATCCATGACGCAGAATTGATAAAAGGCGATACTACAACGTACGGTCTTCCAAGATATTGAATTATTGGGCACATATATAAACCCGACGGTATTGCCAAATCGAAATTAGCATTCCTGAGGTTTGCAATGAGTCTTACATCACCCAAAAGATTATGACATTCGGATAACATTCTTTCCTTAAAACTGGTACTTTTAATGAAATTCCTCATCCAGGACGCGTATTCTCCCTTCAGCCCTGCGTTCGTCATGTCACTAGAAATATCGTTCATTTCGGCTGCACTATAATTACCTCTGTACATTTCAAATTCTATGAACCGTAGCTGTTTGTTTGATTGTATCGCTTCTGTAAATTTATCATCGATAAGCATGGTGATGTTATGCCCACGTTTATACAACTCTTTTGCAATAGCTGTTGCTATGAAGAAATGACTACCTTTACTCAAAGAGGCATGAAGAAGAATTTTACTTCCAGATGCTAGTGAAACAATCATGTATAGAATACAAGCAATCTGTAATTGTTTTTGCGACAACTCCATCTTCCAATGACAAGCACTAGCTTGTTCCACAAACGATTATATAGTGTACATCTTTCAGTTACTGATTTAACCTTCAGAGTGCAACAGATGGCCGTATGGTGGATAACCATAACTCCACCCAGACTGATTTAGGGTATGAACAAATGAGTCCTAAAAAGCACACTATTCCCATTTAAAATTGTTTTCTTAAAAAATGCTTAAGGTTTTTCTTCTGGTTCTTCTGGTACCTATCAGATTCAGAATCGGCAGGCGCTTTAAATAACATAGCTACAATATTGCAGACTGACTACCTTTTGTGTAAGAGTGCTCAATTCCACTTAAGTTTGGAATTGAGCACTCTTATTCAAAAGCTAGTCTGCAGTATTGTTGCTATGTTATGTAGCTATGAACCAGAGTTCGTCACAACTTTTGATCACACTTCATTGGTTGCTTCTTAAGGAACGTATAAGATACAAAATCATTCTTTATGTGTATAAGAAATTTATGGTCTAAATTTGTATGTGTTGGATAGTAATTCTGATGGTACAAGACGAACGCTGTAAGGTCTTCTTCTAATGTTACGCGGCTTGTTATTCCTCGTACCAAGCATAGATTTGGAGACAGATCATTGAACGTAATTGTCCTAGGCTGTGGAACAAGCTTCCTATTAACTTTGGAGAGTGTAGTTTATAAGAATAACCGTATTAATACGGGGATCATCCTGAATGATGGACGGCATTACACACCGAACACTGCATAGGTTGAATTCGCATTCCCAACCACATGAGTTGTTATAGCTCAGTTGTATAGCATCGCACATGTGAAGCGAAGGCCGCGGGTTTACAGGTTTACAGTTTTTTACTGGTATCTTAAAAAACGTATAGTGTGGACCGTAACACCATATGTTCATTGATTCCACTATAGATCCGGATTTCACAAACGATGAATTTTGTAGGAAAAAAGGATTTTTATGGTAAATTCATAGGGTGCTGAAATCAAACATCTGGTTTTGTCAAACTCAATTTGGAGATATGACAAAATAACATTACAAGGGGGGGGGGGTTCACCTTAACCAACATATGGAGTACATAGTCAGTATTAACACTTAAGTGACCAAGCTACGACGACGAGTTAAACCAATTAAACAAGTCTACGCTCGTTTTGAAAAAGGGGTATATTATCGTACCAATGATACGCTTCAAAGCAACAGACCGATATGGACATCATCATCATCAGCCTTTTTGTCAGTCCACTGCTGGACTAAGGCCTCAACATTTTTCCATGCTGGATTTCGGCCTACCCTTCCACGCTGGCCTAGTGCGGGTTGGAAGGGACCCTGGTACCTAGAGTGATGAGTGCATGTAACAGACCCGGGATGGTCCCCTACTCTTTTCGATAAGGTCTGCAACTTTTTACGTGTTCAGGAATGACTCCCCTGACACACGGGACCAACAGCTTTACATGACTCTCCGAACCATGAGGCGCCGGGCACCCGTTGCATACACCTGCACATTTTACGCAATGGGTGGGAGCGAGGAGAAATTCCATAATCACACTGCTGTGCAATTATGCAATTTCCGACCTTACAGGAACTATTTAAGTATGACCAAGAAACCCGACTCTTGCGGGGCTCGAACCCGGGCCGCTCGATCGATCTTATACTCTGCCGACGGTTCAGCGCCTTAGACCGCTCGGCCACCTCGCCCTCTTGGACATGGACATACCAAGACATAATTAAAACAATAAATTGTTTATCAGAATAAAGGAGACAATTTTACTTTCTTCCGGTAAACAGTAGCCTATACAGGACAAAGATATATTTGTTCCGGCAATTTCTTCTGCAACGTTATTGAAAAGCAGCGTAGAAACATCACGTGACTAACACGCTTCTGCCAGAAGAATTTACTATGTGAATTTTTCCGATGGCACACAAGAGTATACCAAAGTTCGGTCAGAAATAATGCTATTATAAAACGTTTTGACCATTTCAGACGTTACTAAAAATAACATTAGACAGTTTTCTGTGTCACCGATAGTTAATAACCTGTTTTGTTCTGAATAAAGTTTAAAACAAACTTGTCGAAAGCGAAAAATCACAAAAAGGGTCGATAATGTAGCCTGGTGGTTGATAATGTCTCCGATCATATATTCTATAACAGACAGGGCCTATTAACTTCGATTTACTTCAGAATAAAGGTTCTTAGTTCCTCTGTTAGCCTTGCGATCACAAGCGTGGTTCTACCATGGAAGAAAGCGATAGAAGGAAGAACATCGACTTCCACAATCCGATTTTAATCTGTTTATCCATTCACCAGCACAAAAGGAAGGGATTCAATATCGACCCTTCGATCATAATCCCTCTGTCGCAATCGATGATCGGCGAGCAATCGTTACTGTAGAATATTTTGAAAACTCTATGTAATGTCCGAACACGTAAAAGTGTAAAAGTATATTGCATATTACAACATGTTCCGGCTGTCTCCGGTGTGTATTTGCTGTTGTTTTCGTTATATTCGCTGTGTGAAGAGTCTTGCCAATTTGGTGATAAACAAAGTAGATGAGTTGACATATGACGTCAACGCCGGGCAACGAACAAAGCACTGCCCGGCAGTATGCGTGAGCACCTGCAGGGCTTGTGCTTTTAAAATTCGCGCTCAATTAGGCGCGATAATACTGCTGTACCGCTAGGTGTATATTTTCACTGAAAACTAGGGTAATTTCACCAAAGCTGGTCCAATTAGGGGCCGGGTATATTTTAACTGAAAATTGGTCCGTTATGGGTCATTTTCAGAACCCCTGGAACGAGCATGGGTGCACAACGAAAATCCAAGACGCCCCCCCGGTCAAACGTTCAAATTTAGTCAAACTTTCATCCTTTATTTCTCACACTGGGCAGTCCTGGGCAGTAAAGCTTAACGCATAACGATGTACATTAACTTCTTATAGATGAGGTGACATCAATGTTTATAAACACAAGTTAGCACCTGGTCTACTGACTTGTTGGAGGTGCGAATAGTATCCCCATACAGTTACGCATTCAATAGCCTTATCGCGGGGTTGGTACATTTTGTGACCCCACTTTGTCTGCTCCCAGGTGAATTCAGCAGCCTTGACGAAATAAAGTGCAGGGGATACTGTACTTTATAACAAATAACAAATTGATTGAAGATTGAAGGTAATTTGCAGTAAGAAAATACCCCTTGCGGGACCTGTTCTCAATACATGAAAAAAGATACACATTTAAAATATCCAATATACAAGAAAATGACACTTGTGCTACTGCAAGAAAAAATACACACTTAGGGCTATCTTGCTGATATGTTTAGGTTAATTTTTCCTATTTTTATCATTGAACCAGTCACAATCACAACTGAATTTGTACCCCTAGCGGGACTAGAACTTGATTAATGTGAATTTGATACCCCTATAGCGGTAGTCCCGCATTTGCAGCTAGTCCCTCTTTTTTCGGAACGAAAATGGTTGACCAAAATCCAAGAACCCCCCGGGCGTGTTGACCGGTTTCCATGTAAGCCACCATATTCGCTGATTCCCGATGACCCGGAATCTTTACGCAATGAAGAAACAACCACACACTGCGAATTTTCTCGAGCGAGAAAAGCGGATTAGGATTATTGTCGGAAGGGCCACTTGAGAGCTGCGTCCACACGTGTAGATATTACCGTATTATCTTAATCAGACTTATGTCCGATGGAATATTTTTAAAAATCCACTAAGCCCCCTCACGCCGATTGTACCCTATTGTAATCGTCTCCACATGCGGTCGAACATAAGTCACTTATTACCGGACCTAAGTTGGTCGGTATTAGTGTCGGATATAAATTGGTAGTGTGAACGCGAATCGGATTTAACTCTATCGGACCTAACTCGGCTTAAATCCGACGATTTAATGCCGAAGAAGAGCAGGGTTAAGTCCGGTCATAAAGTTATGACCGGTACTAGTAAGTACGTGTGGACGCTCTATAGGAACTAACTAGGCTATGGGACATGTCCTTCTATGTTGTTGTTTTGTGGTTCCCATCGAGGGCTAAGGGGAAACCGAGTGTAAATTCATAATAAATAATTAAAATCATATAACCGTCTGTTGCCGCAAATAAAACTGGCACATTTTCTTGGAAATGAATAAAATGTCAGTTTAATTTATTTTCCCCAATATCAGTGACCAATAGATACACTAGACTTCAGCAAACAAAGGAGCTAAAGATATTCAATTACCGGCTCGGTATGCGGTGTAGAAAACACTTCAGATCCCTTTTTCATCTGGGAGTGCAGGACTATTGTTATATTGTCTCGCGGTTGAAAAGACTCAGGTGTTACCACCTCTCCTATTTTAGACAAAGTCTTTTTTTAATGACGTAAGCGCAAAATACTTATCCTCATTCGCAAATAAATAAATCTTGAGCTTCTATAGTGCGTGTTCAATTAACTTTGTCCATGTTTTTCATCATTTATTCGAAAAGGAAGAAAAACAAACATCATGCCAGAATGTTGCTGGGCAAGCTGGGAAAGAGAAATTGATGTGACATTTTATTCATTTTTAAGAAAATGTGCAAGTTTTATTTGGGGCAACAGACGGTTATATTATGTTAATAATTTATCAATAATTTTACACCGGGTTTTGTCTTATCCCTTTGAAGGGACTACGGAATTTGTTATGCAGCTTGTTATTTGGTCTACGCCCCATAGTCTAAACGGTGGCATTTTCGTCACGGAAAGCAGTGGCGGTACTCGGAGTGGGCGAAGTGGGCGACTGGAAAAAATTGGGGAGAAATATTGAAGGCAAGGGAGAAAAAAGGGGCAAGGAAAAGGGAGGAAAGAGAAGAGAGCCAAGGAGAAGGCGATGTTTTGATGTTATGATTACAGCATGCAGAGGCTGACCCCGCACTTAGAAAACTGTTTAGGACATTTCGCCGATTGAGGGCTGCTCATTAAATGACGTTGCGAGACGTCAGAATATTTGAGAAACAGCCGGGTTGTTGAATCATTGGAAATTTGTATTTAAATGTGTAGAAGCTGCATAAATTTCCCGACATGTGCAATCGTAAGGATAGGTGTAGCAAATAAACCATTCTATGATTGATGCACTTTTCCTCCTTCCGCGTCAAAATGGAATTATGATGAAATTTTCAGGATTTACTGCAGCGTTCCGTATCCAGTTTTCTCTCTTTGGCCTGTGATCGCTACAGTTTGACAAATAAATTTTCTACTTATTTCCTTCTACTCATCTTTCAAACATTTAATCATAGCCGACATTTTTTTTTATGGCAAATCCGAAGGTTTAACCTCTATACTTGTACCATATTTTACTGCATTGATTGTAAGAAACTTATGGCGTTTTTTCATTATGATAGATTCAACCCTTCGAAATTTGACTGTTTCTGCATTTCCACCGACCTCTTGAAGAGCCCCGATTGAGAGATGTCTTACACACAGCACGCTATATAGTGCTCATTAATTATGTTTGTAGCCTGAGTCCCCGTTCCTCATTCATAACTAACAAACATTGCGGATAATCATACGTGTTCACATTCACGGACTGAAGGATTACGTGATCAGTGAACGAATATCACATAGCTTCAACGGCGAATTTTTCATATTGCCCGCCTCATTTTTGCGACCAAAAAAAAAAAAAAGAGTCCTAGCTGAGCGAAGCGAGTACATAAACGTTTCCCAAATCCTACATTATTGTTGCCTCCCCAAAATCCGGATACTCCACTGATTCGGGTGGGAAATTATCTTTGCCCCCCAACGGGCCCTGATGGAAAGCCAGCTCACATTCTCATGTTTTTCAAGGTTCAAAACCAAACAGGCCTTTTCTTACCCTCGTCTCTTCGATCAAGTTAAGGCTGTATCGGTTTAGGGTCAGCATCAAGGTGAAGATGTTATTTCAGATTTTTGTGTTAAAATCACGTAAAGGACTAATCACTAATATCTCACGTTACTTGGACCAGGGTTTAAAAAAATTACAAGGGGTGGAGACCTTTGGATCACGCCATTTTGTAACGGAGGGGTGTTAAAAAACAACATCACCAGACAACCTTTCACGTGAATTAATTTGGTCTAGTTTTTTACTTTCAAACTTCCTAAAGTTTTGTTTAATATGATAGCTTGAACATTATTCTAAGGAAACGCAACAAATTAGAAATATTTCTACAGAAATAGAAATAGTTTCTGTCACAGCCGTTGTTAGGCGTCCGATGCACAATTGTCCATACGTGGATGACAAAAATATGGACAAAGTCACAGGTCATCAGTTAAAAAACACACGCTGAGCGAGCTCACTGTACATTAACTGAACTCCTTAGCTCAATTCATAGTCTGCACTCAATCTATGAACAATATACTAGTCCACCTGGACAAAATTGCTACAAAGTTTTTTTTTTTTGCGTAACTTAGTAGTAAAAGCTCTCCCAAACAAGTTATCAAAATGTAGAAAACGGGAATCCTGGCAAGACATGCCTAATTTGCATTTATATTAATGTGTACACGTATTTAGCCCAAATTTCGCCAAAGGTGACTTTTGGAATTTTTGAGTTTCTTCGAAAATGCTCAAGTTTTTCGTCTGGCAAATCACTCGATTCGGATTTAGCAGAAACAACGGTCTAGAACCGTTTAAAACATTATATACATGGTATAAACAAGGCCGTTGTCTGTACCCTGGCCTATTTTCAATTTAGCATGTCTTGCCACATGCTTCCTTTTTGCTATGTTGTTTTAAAATTCAAAATGGCCACAAAGCACTTAAAACTCATATGTAACTACCAAAAATTGTATTTGTTTTGCCCTGTTCAGTCAAACACCCATTGCGACCAAGTAAAATACCTTCATTAACCATCAAAAATTAAATATTCAAAATGGCGCCATACAACAAAGCATCTGATATTTACCTACTTTTGACCGTAGAATGGTAATTGGTATATGCAATTCTTTTAGTAATCATCTATTAATTGAACCATTATGATAGCTTTCAAAACAATTTGATAATCAATCAATACACCATGTCAGATGGCTCCAAATGGCACAATTCATTACTACATATAACCAAGACAGAGCTGCCAATGTTGTGTATATCACTATAACTGATGCAGAGCAATTTAAATATCATAACTTAATCAAAGTGATTGATATCTGGCGAAAGAGGCATCCTAGATATAGGCATTCATATGGCTCAATGCCAATCAGTAAGGCCAGTATTCATTCACGCTGTAGCTAAAGGTAATATTTTGTGTTTTTTGTAGTTGGATATCACTTCCAACAATCCCACTAAGTTATCTTATTGTCATTGAATCATTATTCATCAAATATCCAATATGGATGCCATTGGACGCCCAACCCTACCAAAAACAAAGTAAACTATCTCTAGACTATTAGTGATCGGATTTTTTCACCGTGAAGTAAGTGCCATTTCCCCCTATTGGATACCCATCTTGGGTGGCATCTTACATCATCGATTCCTCTTATTACCTATATGAATTTACATGATCTGATTGACTTACAGATATACACACACAATTGCAGTACTAGGTAAGGACACAGCTATCAATTGTAGCCGTCTTGGAGTATCGGAAGCCATCTTGGATCCTATAAATAGGAATTTATAATCACATTTTTAAAACAATTCCCTTTGGTTTTAAATTCTTTCTTTGACTGCAAAAACCCAAGATAGATCCAAATTACCAACCTGCAGTCAAAAAGAAGTTCAACGATCAAACACTTGTATTGTATCGACGTCATATTGGATTCATTGAGTTACGTGGTTACCAGAATCATATTTAATTGGTCACGAATGAATGTTTTTAAAGAGACAGGCCTTAAAAATTACATCTTCTGAGTGAACAAGAGATGAGTGTTTTGTGTTTTTGGGGCCAGTTTGATTTTTTGCGTTTCTACAAAAATGCTCAGGTTTTTCATCTCCGCCTGGCACCCCTCGGATTCAGAATCAGCATAAAAAAAACGGTCTAGAACCGTTGACAACATTATATATCTAATAAAACAAGGTTGATATTACTTATCAATGAATATGTAGCCTGGACTATTTGGGAGGGTTTGTACAGCAAGGGTACACCAGAAAAACCTGTAGCAATTATGTCTAGGTCATACCGTAGATGAGTGGATATTAAGGTCCATGGCCCATCGCTAGTAGCCTCGGCCCCAGAAGAACCAGATTCTACGGAAGTGGTAAATTGGTATCAGAAGAAGCTACTATTGTGTCATTTACCCTGTGAAATCTTAGCGCCAAAGGATGTGTGGGTTGGAAGTTATGAGCAGTAACCAGCTTTTTTTCGGGGGGGGGGCAAAGGGGGGGGGCACATGTATTTTCAGGGGGCAAGATCTATTAAAATTTGTTAGTATAGTATATGGCCTATGTAAATCACAAATTTTTCAGGGGGCAAGATTCCCCACGGGGGGGGGGCAGCTGCACCCCTGCCCCCCCCCCCTCTGGTTACGCCACTGGTTATGAGCGCAAATGTGCTCCATTTTGGTTGACCAATATTAATTTTACACAGTACGCCATGGGGCTTACAAAATCACGTTTTTAGCTTCTCGCATCAAAACGATTGAATATCGGCGCGAAACTTACAGATGGGGATTTGGAGTGAAGGCCACTTCAAGATGAAAACGTCATATTCTTAAATCTGGCCATCCCCCTTTAAGGTCTCTGAAAAGTGGTCCGGAATGAGACGAGCAAGGTAATGTGATTTGGTGATAATCCTTACAGCTCGTTTTTGTGTCGCATGCCTTAAGCCAGGAAAACACATAGGGTTCCCTTTGTCCACTGTTGTCTGTTGATGTAGTCTGTTGTTGGTGTAGTCTGTTAATTGTTGATGTTGTCTGTTGTCAGGTGTGGTAGGAGATATAGTCCTCCGGACTCACAGTTCACCTACAACGGTGAAGAATATGACACTCGATTCAGTTGACTCTTCACGCAACATTAGTTTCACACTTTATTCCGTTGTCGTCTATGGAGATATGGACTATGGCTCCTGCCGGACCATATCTCTTTTTACACCCGTTCAATCTAGACCAGGGCGTCCCAATTTTAATTATAGGGCCTAACAAGGCGATTCTCGAACCACGATCAGAAAATGTGTAACATTTGCACGATGGGGTCAAAGGTCACATAACAGCCAACAAGGGTCAACCTCTGAACTCTTCCCGCGGGCCAATGGTTCTTCTGACCAAATTTGGCTGCAGCCTCTCCGACTATGGGTTTCGTTGTAATTGGACGTATGGAGCTGATATCTGGCACGACAGTCAGACGGTTGTTAGCGGGCTTTCAAAGTGATCCCGCAGGTCAAAGGTATAGTATAACAGTACCATAGGATACTGTGTAGAAAAAAAAATCCGGATCCGGAATTTTATTAAAAAGTTGTGATTTTCAATATGAAGGACATCGATTTGAGCTTAACCATCTCGCACAGTGATTGGTATGTGAACAACAATTATTGTCTATATGCAAATAACACGACTTGTTAGAAAAAATGTACGTAGATTCGACTTCGTAGAACCCAAAAGACGATATGCTTAACGGTTGCAAAGAATGTTTTATTCATAACACTATACTGTTCCGAAATTCGTTTTTTTTTGTGTCGACTGCCTTAATTGTGTCGCCTGCCTTAAAGGAATTTATTGGCATAAATCTATCGGCACATATATAATGAAATATCCCTAAATAAGACGTACAAGATGGTTTTCATGGTCATTGTAGTATTCTTTACGAAAAAAATCCAGATTATTCCGACAAATGTCACGACTGTATAACAATCATGGAAGCTGCCATCTTTATTCCCTGTACTATATTTACAACGCCGCACGCAATACCGAAACAGAAGCCAGCTAAATATATCACGCTGGCTTCTGTTTTGGTATTGCGTGCGGCGTTGTAAATATATAGCACAGGGAATAAAGATGGCAGCTTCCATGATTATTGTACAGTCGTGACATTTGTCGGAATAATCTGGATTTTTTCGCAAGGAATACTCCAATGACCATGAAAACCATCTGGTACGTCTTATTTAGGGATATTTCATTATATATGTGCCAATAGATTTATGCCAATAAATTCCTTTAAGGCAGGAAGACACATAGGGATCACTCTTTCCACTTTGTAGTCTGTTGAACTTGATGTTGTTGTCTGTTGTTATTGTCTGTTGTGAAAAAGGGTTAACATTTGCCTGTAATATACGCATACTTCGATGGATTTAAACCAAACTTGAGTCATAGGTGCAACATGGGATCCCTCATTTGTTGATGAGGTCAAAGGTCATATGCCAAAGTCAAAGATTATGTGAGGTCAAGTTGTAAAATGTAAAATTCACCTCGATTGAAATGTTGAACAATCGGATCCAAACTTATTTTATGGGTATTACACGCAAACCCTCATGCCATATGAGGCCTACCATTCACAAATCGCGACGGCAGGCGACACTAGTGTTCCGAGGACCGCGATGTGTTTTTATTCAAGATACTACTGCTTTCAACATCCTATTGTAACCCGTATTGTATGGAAAGTGTCAATTTGCCACTGACCATAAAGCATTGCTACAGTGAGCAAACATGTAAAAAACGTCGTAGGGCCATCTTTCCTCTACCTTGTTGTGTCAGTTCACATGTTTGTGACGTAATTTGTTAGCGATCCCATGGCATTGTGGCGAAATATAGCTTAAAACGTCAGTTGAGTAC
The DNA here is from genome assembly GCA_023653785.1 of Ophioderma brevispina. Taxonomy (NCBI): domain Eukaryota; kingdom Metazoa; phylum Echinodermata; class Ophiuroidea; order Amphilepidida; family Ophiodermatidae; genus Ophioderma; species Ophioderma brevispina. Next base: position 22,937 of record JAMKCH010077099.1, on the reverse strand, counting down.
AGCTCTATCTAGCTGGATGCACTGACCACGGACCCGTGTTATTCAAGATCACCGTTCGTCATAACTGACTGTACAAATGGTTTCCCGTACTCGGGTACAGCAAAGGCAGCCCTATGGATTTCATGGTTGTAGTGACGTAATCCTAATTTCTTCCGTTCGTCCTCAGTCCATACCCGAACCGGATTCTTGAAGTCCAATTGCTGTAAAAGAAATAAAATACGTCATCAGGATCCTAGAATGCACAGTTTAGCAGAATTACAGATGCCAGTTCTTAAAGCAATTACAGAACATTTTGAAGAGCGCCCCCAACTTTTCAAAATTGAGATTTTGGCACAGTTGTGTTGGTAATAGTCTTAACAATACCTGCGAATGGGGATGCCCAAATAATTCGTATTTGCCATTCCCCGATTGTAATTTAACGGCCGAGCTAGGAACGCCAAATTTCTGACAGTCCCATTGTGAAATATAGTGTCACATTACGATATTGACCTCTAACTTGATTTTTCCTAATCCAACGGAACAACTATTGGATGAGCGTATACATGTACATGGCGCTTCTGTGTCCTAGCTATATTCATATTGGAAGTTTCCAGCAGCCACTGAATTACCTGTCTTCCCCAGCATCCTGGCTAGTCCACGAAGCTCTTGATAAATTAATCAGAATAGTACAAGAACTTGATACTTGACTTTCTCTATAGGTCAACGGTTCGATCATTGAAATGTTTATGTAACCATGCATAACACAGAAAGTTAACGATGACAAGGCGTTTAATTGACCACCTGTACAATTCCCACATTTCCGGGTTTCCATGGAAGTTGCAGGTATTGTAGTCTATAGCCGGGGTCTATAGTCTGATAATGTCAATCTCTTGCTCCACAGGGCAGTATGACATATTATGCAACTCATAGATAGATTCGTGTCAATATTATACTACATTATTAGAGGAAAATAGGGCACACTATTTTTCCGAGGTACTGGCTACTGGCTTTTCATAGACCCGTTGCCAGTATCAAGGAATTTCCATGGTTTTATTACACCTCACCATGACTCTGGTGACGATTTTGTAGGGAAATATTCCAAACTATTTCACTAGCAAAATAGCACTTGTATTAGGATTCAACCAATGAAGTAGCATGATTAGTTTCATGAATATTCATGATGTTTAATAAAATAAAAATGACATTTTCTTTGACCTAGCTGTAATCCCATTCGTACAGGCTATCCCGCACCTATTTGCTCCTCTGCGTATAGTACAGAGTGTGCATAATGGAGTGTGCATAATTGAGCTGGGTAAGAGATGGTCGTGCTTATGTTAACGCTTGAAGTTGAAAGGTGCATGAAATTTAACATTTGGTAGACTACGCCATCGAACACATGTCGAAAATGGCGGATGCCGTAGGCGTAGATCTAGAGCAGCAGACGCAACTCCATTTATTAGATGACGGCTTGCAACAAGATGCAGATAGTGCTAATACTAAAAAGCAATATGCTCTAGCAGTCTTTCTGATTATTGCATCGCCATTGCCGGGCACTCAGATGGTAGACGTGGATAACACATTTCCTGGACCCGTGCTAGGCAATTTACTGGGACTCTCACAGAAAGAACTATAACAGTAAAGATTTGCCTGCTGTGACGTGCTGCCAGTACAATGTTGTGGGACGACATGACGATATCGGGTTATAGTTTAATTGAAAAACATCCTAGAGACGAGACCTTATGTCTAGAAATCAAGGGGAGGTTCCAGTCAGAATTGCCTATGTCTACCTAGCTGTCAGTAATGGTTCAGCTTCACTGCGCTAAAACAATGAAACCGCTGAAGCGAATCTGGGGTAGAAGTAGCCCAAAGTCAGAGTGAAGCTCTCCGTTGCCAAACTTGATACTGTAGGCCTACTGGTCAGGTTCTATGCAGCGACACGTAGTCGAGACGGAGCTCTATACAGCAAGAAGATTCGCAAGCGATTCGCTTCGGGATGCAATGTCATTTCCTGAGTACACATACTCTTGTTTAGAGCAGTGGAAGAATCAAGAATGAACCCGGTAAGTATATAGGCCTATTTGTGATCGGCTTCTGTATACATATTGTTTTAACAAAATTCTATGTATGAGGTATATAAAACCAATAACTCCATGATAAAACAAATATTGACTGTCCTCGATTCGGTTCGCCGTGAGAACTATTGCCGCTCAGTGATCTCAGGAGCAGACTAATTTCCCGAAGTGAAGCTGAGGGAAAATAGTAGGGTCCCGAGATCACAATTCTCCTCATGGGCAGCAAATATTGGTCTACTAGAACAGAGCCTAATAATAACAGAAACCTAATATATACAACCGCTGTTTCCGTGCGCATACAACATGTTGACTAATGATTGAATGCTAACGCTTCCCTTACCGGTGTTAATGAGCAGAGTCGGAATCCTTGTCCTGTAACGAAGCTGGCACTAAAGACGAAAGCGTAGGCAGCACTAGGGGAATATTTGCGACATGTACTCATCTTTGTTAATATCGTTTTTGCTCCGTAAAACAGGGTGTCTTCTGAAATTTGAGTGGGAAAAGGTAAGTAAAGAACGCTGCTCATAAAAATAATGGCTACTATCAAAAACGATAAAGGATAAGAAAGGGTAAGGTTATAGAGTTAGGCCGCATGGTTTAGAGTAAGGGTTAGGAATAGTGTTTGTATTAATCTTAGGGTATATTGGGGTTTTAGAAAGGGTGGGGTTTAAATAATATGTAATCATGTAAATACAATTGGCACTTTCAGTCTATCTTTCCCATACCGCCATACACTACTTACCATTGACCTCCTTGTACTGGTGCAGTGAGAAGTATTCATTGTTGTTATACAGATTCTATGATTATCTTGGGGAAATGGAGTACTACTGTCTATAGGTCTATTTTCGCAGAATCTGTAATTTCGGGTTTTTAATTTGACGGAAAAATGTTTTCCTACAATAAAATGTACCTTATACAGACATAAATTGGCCAATTCAAATCCATCCTAAATTGTCTTGAAAAACGGAACCTCTAATCAGACATTACCACTGGTACAGTAGAATGATGTTATGATGACCTGGCTTGACATGCGCGGTAATTGGGGCCTTTTTTTTAGGTTGTTAGTACAGCCACCAAAGGTCGCGCTCTCCAGTGCTACACCTTGGAAAGTTGGAATTGACTTTCGTTTGCGGTCTCCTAAGTATTAGATAAAGATCTCCAACTGGTCAGAAACTAGCAAGATCAACACATCTCTAGACGACCATTATATTCGCGAATTGGGGTTTTACGTCTTTCAGGCGTTCTATCTCAGCCATTTTTGCACGCTTTATTACAAGCAAGGTGTTAAATGAAAGAGCAAGACCAAGGCAACAAAATGTATATCTTGAAAACTTTCAAAATCATCGGACTTTGGCACAATACTAGACTAATACTGATCGAAAAACATGCCGAGATACTTCTTGTGCCAACTGTATTTTGAATACAATCCTGGTTACGAGACACACAGAACAGCCGTACTGTGGGAATCAGCCTGGTAGACTTTTTTATGTTTGTCTCGCCAATATCTCTTTAATTACAGGGATACGTTGCGATCATGCCAGGTGTCCATAATGTGATTATGATTTAAAAATTTCTTAAAGGTGCATTTAGGATCTAGCGCCTCATTTTTGTGTATGGTTCATTAGATATACCCGAGGAAAGGTTATTTCCAAAACGTGAGTTGATTTTGACGAGGATTTTTGATGATATGAGCAGATGTTTATATCACGGTGTCACATAAGCCATTGTGTTGTAAATTCTAAAATCCAAAATTACTATTTTCTTCCAGAGTAGATCGAATTTGCCACGTAAAATTGGGCATACATGCTATACTCAGATACTTACGCCAACCGGTTCAGATGATATAAAATCTCAACTTTTTTTAGGTAAGTGTGGGGGGGGGCGAGGCTTTTGTGGAATCACGAAATGGCGCCTTTAAAGTAACATCTTTTCCATACAATGGTAGACGTGGTTTCTACACCGATTCCTATAGTGTGTTTCTTTTGTTATACATAACCATTATTTTTGCGGAGCTAGATGACCCTTCCGCAAAAAAATATGTATAACAAAGACGGACAATACATAATGATGAATGGGAAGAGGGGCTATACGTTTATTTACGATTTAAAGGAGTTGGCAAACTAGGTCACCTTGTGGTAACACCGCTGTCTGAATATCTGCTTAATGGTGGGTTCGTACTTGTCTTTAGACGTTACCGACGCTAGCATTCGAATCTGTGCTGACAGTCTAACGCAAATACATTTTCGGTGTTTCAAACAGTAATATATTTTTCATTTGTCCAATAATCAAATATTGACCGATTTGTATTGTTATTCCACCTGGTTTTAGAGCTAGTTTCAAATCCTTCCAATAACTTTCACTGAAAAGGGGACAGGAATTGTCTACATTGATACAATTAAGAAACAAAGGAAAACAGAGAATCAATTACAGAAACAAATACTAGCGGAAATGATAACGACCGACTCGAAAGGATTTGACTAATTGATACAGAAACCATGTTCTCAGAGACGACGACGGAGAAAACAGAGCGGAAGCCTTCATATCTTAGAGGCAGCCAAGTGGAGAGCAGATCAGCGAAGAAGAATGAGGTAAGATCTCGGAATTTCTAATAATTGAAACTAACCTTTTCAATATCAGAACTGACCTTTGTCGCAAGCCCAAAAGAAAACATAAAACAAAAGAATGTGTTTGGAGAAATTGTGTAGTGTGTGAAACGTATTTCTGAGCTTTTTCTGAAGTAACAATTTTATCCCAAGATAGTGAAAATTTAGAACACAAAAACTTATAAAATAAAAAAACAAGGAAGTTAAAAAAAAAAAAAAAATTCTTTTACTTTTGATATTTCCTTACCTATACCCATAAATTATGTGAAAAGTTATTTCAACCAGAATTTCACATTCTTCAAAATTGGACAATGAATTTCACCGCAGCCTAATTGGTACTTTATTGTGAAAACACCACATGCTAAATTCCGTTTAAGACATCAAAAAGTATGTGTTGCGTTAAACCAGCTTCCCCCATATTAATCAGTCAAGTCAAAATTTACCCTGAAGTTGACAATGTTTGGGTATCTGAAGAAAGATACAATTTTTCTCATTTGCCTGTGAAATTCTATAGGGCTAAAGGATGTTGGTTTGGATGTTATGAGCAAAAATGTGCCCATTTTGGTCGACCAATATTAATTTTACACAGAACTCTATGGGGATTACAAAATCACGTTTTCAGCTCTGACAACAAAACAGGTTGAAATGGTGTTTTGGGGTGAAGGCCATTCTATCAAGATGAAAAATTTATATACTTAAATCGGGTCATCCTCCTTTAAGTTTATAAGTGCTTCTTGGTCGGCTCATGGTTGCCATGACAACCACTGAAAAAATCCAAGAACATGGTTTCTCTGTCATTAATGTACGTCAAATGTTTTTTTAGTTCAATTTGTTTTAAAATGTATAGCTATTCACTAGCAAAGTTCCTTTGACTAAAAACCGAAATAATTTTAACGAATTATGTTTAAGAGCCAATTTTGCCATATTACATAAAGTGTTGTATTTTTACCGTCTGTGCCTCTGTCTGTGCAATCGGTGATGATAACGTCGAACATATTCTTACTATTTTTGACAAAATCTACGCCATCCCCAATGACGACATGACATCTCGGATTGGAATACTCATACGTCATTGCTGGAAAATGCTCCTTACAAACGTTTATCACTCTCTGTAATTGAATATGATCACAAGAAGATTAAAATACCAGGAGTAGCAACCAAAATTATACGATGCAAGCAACATGCAGAAAATATTTTTATTTATTTTTATATACGGTATACAACCCAGAAATCTAGCAAGTGCTGAGACATCTGGTTAACAATTACAAACAAATACAAATACAAAACGACAACAAAATCAGACACTAGAAAAATCGGCATTTAGCCTGTCACCCAGAGCAGGGATTTAATAATTGAGATATCCAGCGCATACAGGTGTTTAAAAACCCATGTGCGCTTGGCCGGATTTGAACAGGCGACCTGCGGATTACTAGAACGACGCTCTTCCAACTGAGCTATCAAGCCTGGGTTGGTAGAGGAGCGATAGATACACTCAGCAAAAAAAGAAAGTCCCCCGTCTGATACTTTTTGACGTAACTTAAAAAGGATTTAATTTTTGTTTTTTATTATTCAAAAACTGTGGATGCGAAAATTTCTTAAGCACAAATGACAATTTACTTTTGCCCGACAGACATCGTTTTTACCATGAAATCGTCCATTTCAGAAATTTCATTCAAGAGAAAGTTTCACGTATTTTTCCTGAAACTTCGAAGTTTGATTTCCAAGTGTGGTTACGGTTAAACATTTAATTCACATTTCTTGAGCAGGTGAATACAACTGCTGTTTGCCGTCCGTTTGTTGTTTAACATAATCACATTGAAAAGAGAAGGGTGCTCGTTGATATTTAATAAGCTCTGCCCTTCTATATGTTTGATTGAGGTTGCAACCACATATTGTGCCATATGCCGCAGCAATCGGTGATAGTTTCATCTTTATGGATGATACGCAACACCTCACCGTGCTCTTGTCACCAACGGGTATCTGGAAACAACGGGATTGAGCGCAGGGAATGGCCGGTCAGATCCAATGATTGCAATCCCATTGAGAAACTGTGGGATGACATCAGCAATTTGAGCGACCCAGGAAAATGAAAAAGAAACCATCTTTGCAGGATTGCTGAGCAGTTGCAAACGGGCTTGGGCCAAACTTAGATCCGCAGCGTATACGCACTTTGGTCAAACCGTATGCGCAAGAGGTGGTTCTGAAGGTCATTAGAAGGACGGGTTGGGGTGGACCGACCCATTATTGAACAGCGTGCTCGTTGAGTTGATAAGCTTTTGAAAAGGAGTAATAAATGTTGTTTTTATGGACCAGAAAGCTAATGCATCTGTTTCATTTCTGTGTGAAATTGAATTTGACAGACAAAAGTGCAACTTTTTTTTTGCATGAAATTTCATAAAATGGACGATTTCATCATTTGATTCATGTTAAAAAAAAACGAGTTGTTCTAGCGGGCCCAAAATTAAAATTGTAATTTTGTGCGTAAGACTTTGCGCATACCATCAGTTTTGAATAATAAAAATAAATTAAATACTTTTGGTTATGCTCAAAAAAGTATCAGACGGGGACTTCTTTTTTTGCTGAGAGTGAGTTGTGTCATGTATAGGTGTTAGGTCCGAAAGGTGTCCTCGCTTTCCTAGCGATTAGCATCGAACGGTATTGACATATACAAATTTAGATTTGTTTTTGAAAAAATTTTAACATTCCTTAGTTAATGAACCAGGTAGACAAGAATGAATATTTATGAATCTTTCCCCTGGAGATAGCCAATGTATATGTAAATACCGTTCTGATGCTGTTCGCTTGGAAAGCGATGGACACCTTCGGACCTAACACCTATAGATGAAATCTATCCTTCCTTACCAACGGATGTCGCCGGTTGGAACCAGCCAAGCGCACATGGTTTTTTTTTTCACACCTGTGTGCGCTGGGGCTATCTCCAGGTGACAGACTTAAAAAATATTCATCCTTGTCTACATGGAGAACTAAGTATTATAAAAATTTCAGAGCAGGGGTTGTAGATTTCCTATTATACCTGCTAGTTCAACATCTCGGGAGATCAAGTTGGTAGGAACCGGGGTTGGAACTTTATAGATTTGGCCATGTATGCGTTTTTTGTACTTTATAGCATGAAGTATATTCTTATGACGTTCAGGATTCCTGAAGACTATGGCCAAAGACTAGAAGTAAATGCTCCCGTCTGTTCAACCAGCTAGTAGAGAGCAAATTGCCTTCAAAGCTTTCGATTAGGATCCATATGATTTCCAAAAGGAATGCGGCAAAAAGCACGTTTCTGAACGCAGCTCCATTCGGTCCACTGTGATGTTTGGTTGAGCCTACTCTGCCACAAAGGGGAGGCATATTCCAGCACAGAGCGCACATAGAACCTTGGCGGAGGCCTGGAAGTGCTTCAAAAGATACAGCCACATACATTCTTGAGACGCTTTCGAATAATTAAGATAACTTGAACATCCCAAATAAGTCATGTCAAGCTGTCACCCCAATAGTTTCATGTTGGTCGTCTAGTAAATTGGCTCACTGTTAAGAGTGTCATTCAGAAAGTTTGGTTCCTTCTTTAGGGTACAGATGTGCATTATATGGCGCATTTCTCCGGTTTAAATGCACCACGCACCAAGTTTGTCCAGATCGGTTTGAAGTTGCGAGATATTATAGAACTCTGGACCGATAACTTCTCATGGGTTAAGTCGTCCATATGCTTCCGACGCAAAATATAAGATCAACCGTGTTTATTAGAGGCAATCAAAAATATGAATTCCGCTCCAGCTGCACCGCGATAATAAACGGAGTCTCACTGATTATTGTTGAAGCGCAACTACTAACCGCCTCATTGAGCAATTGTTCAGCTCGATATCTAATGAAGACACAGGAACCGAGTGCCCATCATTCTATGGAAGCAATTTGACTCCAGATGATGCTGCTGTAGCAGGATCGCTACACCTTCTTCTCAGCGAGTCTGTTACCTTCCCAGCATTGAATAATGCCAGTGTATAAGAGAACCTGGATAATAGTGTCCTAGCTTGACATAAACATATATGGAATAAACCGTGACCTTATAGACGAGGCTATTAGGTATAGTGCTGAAACAAATGATGCAGCACACAATGGTGAACACAATAGACAAATGGACTGTGGAACACTACATTATAGGACTCTCTAGACCGTGACACCTTTGTAAAGAAACTGAGAATCCCCTATGACAGTACCCTAGTTTGCACATTAACATATACGGAATAAACCCTGAACAACTTTGGTCAACTGAATAGATCTTGAACACATTTTATATTCACCTTTTTGCATCGAATATGTAAAGGCGTCATACCAGAATTGAATAGATTTTCGTAAAGTCTGTGACACGCTATCAATTCCTTTGTTGGAGTCAATCAAAGAACGGAAAAAGTGTCATGAACATCGAGTCCGGGTGAACCTATTAACGTTGAGGAGGATTAGGCCACGTAAATATTGTAGTATGTTATGAGTGACCAAATCTATGAGTACTTTGATTGGACCAAGATGTCATGAAGTATGATAAGGATAAGGACCGTGCCCAGTGCATTATTCTAGATAATTGCTCGCGACCGTATGGGTATGTGCAGGCAGCCCAAGAGCCGAATAATGCACTGCGGCAAGGTTCTTATCCATCATACACTTCGAGACAAAAACAATGATTACTTAACAACTTATTAACTACAAATTATTCCAACGTCTGAATGAAACCAATAAAATCTTAAATTAAAAACACCGCGATCATTAACACGAAAGAGGTCGTTATTAACACCATAGAGTTGCACAATTTGAATGACGGCGCTAAATTTCACGCACTGACACCATAGAAATGTATATCTCTCCCTGGCATAGACCATTGACGATAGTTTTGAATACGTGTTAGTCTGTTAATGCTCAAACCATACATCTGTGTATTATCGAATGGCTAGTATTTCTGGATCAAGGGACGAATAAGTGTAAACGTATCAGATTGTAATCTTCTTCCGCGGATATTCTTTCGTGCTGTAAAGGGAACTTTGACGGGTAAAATTACTTATTCTATATTTTCTTGTTTTATATTGAACGCTTCAGAGTTTGTTCAAAGTTTGGTTATTTGTTTGTGTTTTTCATGTTTTTTATTTATTGCATTTTTGTTCGTGAGGAAAGGGGGACTCGGACATTTTGTTTTAATTATGCCTTAATCATCGGATCTGGTATCGTTACATCGAATTTCTAAGTTTATTGATTGGGTTTAAAGTTTCAAAGATTCAAGAAGTCAAATTATTTTCATTCATACATAAAAATCCAGATAAAAAAATATACACCTACAATGAATGAGGGAGGGAAATGCTCAAAAGGCCTAAAGGCCGAAACGGAGCATTCCCTGAAATAACATGTTGCTACAAAAACAATAGACGCATACATCATGGTTAACAAATACAAACACAATACACGTCAAACCAGGAGCCAGTTAATAAAAAAAATTGTTAATTTCAGGTATGCTAGGTTTCAGGCCTTTAGGCATTTTGAGCATATTTTTTCCTCATTCATGTATGTGTATATGTTTATATGTATTTTTATGTATGAATGAAAATAAATTTTGAATTGAATCATTGATTGATTTGAATGGTATTGATGGGTTAAAGTATACAAACCTCTCAGAAACAAAGGAATCGTAGCACGCCCACAAACAAATTAAATTGAACTGACCGGGAATAAAAAATCCTACTATAATTGAGGCTTTTAATAAAGGCGCCTTACTCAAGACTACAACATGCTGTCCACAATGGGGCTCTAACTCAAAACCTTTGACGAGTTATCTCGAGCACTCGATCATCTGGCAAGTTACTGGTTGATTGGAAACAAAGCAAGTATCGACAGGGATTACCCTTCCAATGACAAAATGCGCCGCGAAGTGTTCCATTCCTGTCTTGCAGACTGTTACGTAAAGCAGGATCGGCGTTACCTTCGATTGCCAGGGAGTGTTTCCAGTTTTGTAATGAAATCTACCAGAAATCCTTAAACACAACATATACTACACAGGTCAAACAAATAGGAAAATTGAGTTAGTATGATTGTTAGTATTTTATGTTGCGACTGAATCTATAAGCTTTTAAATGTATTTTTAATCTCAGGCATATAGCATAGCCTTAATATGTTTATCTCTTGTGTTTTAGGTAATCCTTAATGTAAGTTCTGCAGGAATAATGATGTGTATCGATAATACTGATAGAGTTGAATGGGTTTGTAGGCTTTTTCGTATAGGCTTGGTTGAGTTCTTTCATCCAAGTCTTACATCAAGGATTACACCTGTTTGTAATGTTTGAATTCGTCGTATTTGGTCAATATCGAAGTGCATCTCATTTTTTTCTGAGATGGTGACAATATCCATCATTTTTTTTTACCTCATCTATCTCCACTTGCGTAACCATTTCCACTGTTTGTGTTTGAGAATTCCCGTAGAACACCGCCCATCACCACACCGCCTACAATCAAAACCTTGAATACAACAAATATTTAACATCTTAACTTCATGTGACATTATCAAACTAAATGAAAAAAATATACGTTAGCCAGCAATGAATATAGGAGGACTTTAGCTGTTTTTCCAAACGTGTTAACGACCAATTGAAAGGTTGCACCGAGGAATTTAATACCGACTCAAAAAAAAAAGCCATGATATTCAAATACATCTCCACTGAAAAGAGTTAAGCTTAAAATTTATCATTTAGCATTTTTTCAATACAACATTTGACTTCTCCTTCGTTTAAGGTATATTTTGTAAAAAACAAACACAGAGCTTAAAATTTATATGATTCACTGATGATAGAATAATGAATACCGCGAAAAATTCCAAGTCCCGAACGAAGACATATGTGAATGACATGTTGTCAGTATGGGTCCGTTCTCATTTCATATATCCCTAAATCCCTAAATGCTATTTTTTTGCACGGGAGCCGGACCCCTGATGTGTTTACGGGGGAAAAGTGCTCCATATGGGTTAAGTATAGGCCGAGCTTACAGTCTTTAATCAAGTAGTCAACTTTTCCACTATCCACGGATTCACATTGAATGATAAGGGTTATGTTATGTAAATAAAGTGTATCTTACTGGTATATAAGCCAGTAAATAATGGTAAATAGGTGTGGCGGTTTTGTCTACCAAAGATAGGGACAATAATTTAAAACCCAAAGGTCGTCACCAATGTCGTTCATTTTATGTATGATTCATTCAAACTTCTCCAGAAAATAAGACCCACCTGTTCAAGTTACTTTATTCTTCAAATTATTTTTATGAGTGATGAGGACGTAGAACGATTTAGAGGGCATCGATGGTAAATTGTGACTGAATTTTGTGAGGTTAAATAGCGTCACTCTTATTCTGTAGTCAAAAATAGCCGAGTTCCTTCTGGATTACTTCCAATGTCTTTTACTACGCTGAACGCCGTTCAATTTTAATGTGAAACTCCGCGGACAAAGCGCAAAGTGACTACTTGATCAACGACTGTCTAGTCCAAGATAAAGTAGAAAAACAACCCGAATAAAGTCAGGGATAGTTCCTAATATTGTGTCGAACACATATCAAATTCCCAAGTTTTCCCCCTTGTGCTGAGAATAAGGGGGTAAAGTTTGTCCTGGCCAAATTTTAAAATGGTCCATTTGTGTTCAAATGTAACGCATCGTTATGCCGATGCCGTAATGATTAAAAAAGGGTTTAGTTTGCCCTACGACGACTTATAAATAAAGGGTGATGCATTTTATCGGTTATGGGCGAATACTGTGTCCGAGTCGGAAAAACTAAATAACGGGCGAAGGCGTAGCCACCCATTAGTTTTAAGTTTTGTTTTTTTCCGGCCGAGGTCGTACCTTATGATCCCCAGAGATGAGACGTCAAACCCTATTATTTCCTATTCTATTACCTACAACATCTTGATTAATAAGAAATGTATTTGTGACCTTTATTGCTATAAGGGGCGTAAACTGACCATGGAATGCTCCATTTTCAATAAGGGCATAGAGGTATCTAAGACTTATGGTTAATGAACTATATGTAAATAAAGGTCATACCGATATTCACTGTGGTTTGAAACCCCACAACCCGGTAACCATACCCTTCTCGAAAGGAGTGATTGATGTTTTTCACTATCGACTATAATATGGAAACCGTACAACATGTACAAGTAATTTGAATTAATTTGATTAAAATCGGACGGTTTTTTGAGATTTCCCCATGAGGCATGACCTGACATTTTGTTAGCCTGTTTCGCTGAAACTAATGTTCAAACGTTAGACAAACTATACATTTTCTTAATCAGATTCTTAATCCCTTGTTTCATTTTTGGGTCTGCGTGAATAGAATGCTGGGCGCAAGAACGGCCCTTTGTTCCTTACCAGACCTGAAAGATAAATGGGCGAACTAAGAAACTGAAGCAGGTGGGGACGCTAAACGTTTGTTTTTCTTTTTAAAATTTGGCTTCGTAATGCTTGAAGTCTTTTACCATAAAATAGATTACTCGAGGACATATTTTTTCTTGTAGGACAGTATAATTTCCAATTGGCATCAATGAAAAATTAGCTACTTACAGCGTACTCTCTTGGTTTTTATTAAGAATGAAGGTGCATACCTACTTCAAAGAGTTCCATGTGCATATTACTTTCTCATTTTCATGTGAATCAAAGATTGTGGGGCTTTAGTAGCATCCATTTCTTTGGAAGTTTAAAAGTGCCGAATGGTTCTACGAAAGGAAGTAAGTTATTAATCGTTTTGCACCTTTGCGATGCGTTGGATAGACCGGTTTTGATGCAGTGGTATAGCTAGGGGAAAAGGTCGAGGTGGACCGGGCGCCACTTCAGGGAGCGCTGAAATGATGTTGGGAAAAATAAAAATTGACACAAAATTGACACTCAAACATGTTAAAACCCGAGAGCTTCAGGGGGCTCCCTTTCTGGACTCCGTCAGGGGCCCGCCCACCAGTTAATGGGGGTGCCATTTCAACATCTTGGCCCGGGAGCTACATCCACTAGCTACGCCTACTGTTTTGATGTCTCACTTCCTACATGATACTCCAAGTTGTTGTTGCGCTCATGCGTACTCTATCTTCCGATTTCCACATACATGTATAGAGATGTTAAAACAGGGGAGTAAATAACTACCAACATAAACCTGTTTTGGGTCGGGTCAAATTTTAGAGGTCAATGAGCCATCATTGTTTCCGAATAGCTGCATTCATCTTTTTCTGTCAACTGCTTCCACCGTCCAAGACCCAAACATTAGCGATCAAAAACGTCTCGCATGTGACGAATATATTAGAAATGGAATATTATAACAATACATTATAGACGAGCATAGCTTGAATTTGTGACACCATGTTTACATTTTAGGTAACCCTTTACTCTGAACACCCATAGCCATTTGGCGAAGACGGTGTGTCGCGATCTCAACGAATTCGAAGGATGATGATCAGCCCTCTTCGAAATCACTATTTTCCCTTTTCTCCCCTTTGTTGATTTCTGAAGTGATATAAAACTGCTATATTTTCCTATCCTAACCTGGGACCTTTCCATCCTTGCATCTTTGGGAAGATTCCACTCTTTGGCTTTCCATAGACCAATGAATTCCAAGGACAACATGTGTGTCACGTGTTTTGTGGAGATTCAAACTTCATTAAATGTAATCCATTATTGAAAGTAAAATATCCTTATCAAGCATACAAAACACAAATGGGGATACTTTTTTTGGCACAGGAGTAGAGAAACACTGCACTTGTACTCGATCTGAAACATCCTGCAACGCAGGTCGAAACGAATGTTAGTAGAAATATAGTAACGTGTCCTTGGTAACACGTTTCTATACATGTTTTTGAATTCATCGTCTCCGCTCATATATGTGAGCGGGTTTGGAACTGCAAAATTGGTCCACCGACACCCCGCCCCTCGGGTACAACAAAACGCAACCATTCTATTCGAAAGATCAGGAATAATAATTTAAAAAAAATGATGGTTGTGGCAAAAAAATTTTTGGTGGCAGGGGTGTTTTTTGGGTAAAAATCACGTTTTTTTTGGGCTACAAACTTTTTTTAAACAAACAAAAAAGAATATCAAGATTTATTAATTTCTTTAGCAAAACAAATTTAATCAGCATGCAATACTACAATCTACTATGAAATTTAATTATAGATTCTGTTTACTTGCAATATATAAATGGTATAGCATTTTATCCCCAAATCACCTGTTGCCAAAAAAAATCCTTTTCATCACATGTCCCCACAACGAGTATTACCTTAACCCGCCTTATGCATGTATAAAGCCATATCAATAACAAAACGGACCTATAAAAATAAGATTGTAATATTTTACCTTAAAAAATTAAAAAAAATCAGATTTCGCTACCTTGCAGCCCAAATTTCATTTTCTTCATATAAACATCCCTGCCACCAATCTTTCAACCACAACCATCAGTTTTCTTCAATTATTATTAAATCCGTCAAATAAATGTGGTTGTGTTTTGTTGTACGGTGGGGAGGGGTAAACTCAAACTAGAGGACTTTTCAAAGCTCGGGCCGCTCCGCTACTAAAATACAACGTAAAAAAAAATAAAAAAAAAAAAAAAAAAGTTTAAAAAAATACGTAGTTCAGTAATTCGGTAATTATATATGTCACAAATTGGGCAAAGATAAGAATTTGACATTACATAAATCATGGTAATAGTAAACCATACAAAGACCACTGTCTTCCTTTGACTTTACCTTATTAACTAATTTATTGAATGATTTAATTATATCCGATATTTAATAAATATGAATCCGCCTGCACTTTGTAATCATTTATTGGTGGATAACCCGATCTGGTCCTATTATTCAATATGAACAATATTTTCTCCCTCACGTTGAAGCATATCACCAAAAACATCTGATTACACAAATTAAGTCGATCCGCTGTTTGATTTAAATATTAGAACAATCGTATACCAACTTTTTCCATACGATATGTGAGCTATTTTGTGGGAAATTAAGGGAAATTACCTAACTAAAGGTAAAATTTCTCAGGAATTGTGAGGGGAAAGAAATACAGTAATGTATCAAATGAAAACGTGCGCAAATACCGATAGAATACATTGCGAGGGTAAAAGGAGCAGAAAAAGAATAATTTTTATGGGGAAAAAACTTATTTTAATGAATATTATAGAATGCATCAATCATCAATATTTACACTCTAAGAAAAGCGCGAAGGGGGTCTAACTGTCCTATGAACATTTAAGGTTCTTCAACGAACAAATAGTTCTTTAAAAAAAACTGCTGTATATCACCTTTTATGGTTCTGTTAGGAACCTTTTTGGGTTCTCTAGACTTTTTAAGAAGCATTTTTGAGGGTTCCATTCTTGAAGGCCCATATAGACAAACAAGTTTCAATCCGTATTTTTCTTAGAGGTACGTTCTTTATAGTGCAAATTTTACTGACACCATCATGTGAAATGAAGCAGTTACCAAGATTGAAGTCAGATAAAGACCTTCAGTAGAGTCAACGTTTAGTGTCCACATAAAAACCAAAAAGAACCGTGTCTGATAATGCGAATATTGGCGCCAAAAAGTATGCTTTTGTAATCAAGTGTTGCAGCTTGACCAATCTATCTCAGAGTAGTAATAGACATTTCCTCATGCAATGCAGGTCGGTCAATAGGACAGGGTCAAAATAGTCCACCAAACACTGTGCTAGTTTTCCGTATGGCACTTGAATATTGTGGCAATTTTTAAAATCCATTTTTAAGCTTACCCATAATTTAGCAACTTATTACAATTATGCATAGGCCCTATGCTATAATTTTCAAAAAACAGGTGTCACTAAAATGTGGTGGAAATTCTGATTTTGTATTGGTGTAAAGATTTTTATTAAAAATATCCATCTGGAGGGATTATGTGAGAACTGTTTCTTTGGTACAAAATTGTGAAAAATATTTAATTAATTTCCTATAGGAGCAAATAGACATTCAGGCCTATGTTTTAAATATGGCATATACAATCACTTTATTTTCATTTTAAGTTATTTCTGTACCAAATAAAAGGTAGGGAAACTATTGGGTGTCGCTCATTATGAAAGCACTACCATAGAATATTTGCCACTACATATAAAGTAAAATAAATATATCCTAATTTTTGGGTACATTTGATAGCATTTTGAGTAAATCGATTTTAGTGGCATTTGCCTATTGTTCATTTTGGGTTATAAATCACAATCGTTATTTTGCCAAGTACTAATCAGACGGAGTAAGTCACAGATCCAAAAGTTAACAAGCAGAGTGTATCAGAGTCATCCACGACTATTGGTCATGTACGACTCACTGGCGACATATGCAAAGATGAATGAATTCTACACCTGACTAGAACTATCAAATACTGTACTACATGAAGATAAACAACATGTCAAATGCAATGGTAATAAATGAAATTCACTTAAACAGGATAATTTAAAAATTAAGAAAAAGATTTTTACAAACTCGGTGTCAACCAGAATATTCATTGGCATCTTATCTAAGCTTTGACAGACATTTTTTTGTTAGTGAGATTGAAAGTCCTGATCACAACATTTTATAGGGTGCTCCAATAATTTCCTATAACAATGCCACAGCCTAAATAGATCAGGGCACGGTTTCATGTAACCTTGTTTATTAAGAGAAGAAATTGCAACAAAGAGTTTTCTGATGTTGATATGTAAGAGGTCAAACCTACCTATTTTTTTACCTGGTCCTATTTGAGGCAATTTTTTACTTTACGAAGGTCCTTACAAAATTCTTCTTAAGACGCGTTAGATTTAAGAAAATCACTCTTCTTAACTTCACTTAAGATTAATTCTTAACTTTGTGTGTGAAACATGGCCTGCTTTTTATATACTACAGGTTAATTCTCTCTGCTTGACATGTTTAATACATCTAAACGACGGATAGGACCTATTTGAAAAGTTGAAGAATAATTTCAAGGTATGGACTTAGCAAGAGTTACTCTTCTTAAGTTATCACTCGTCTTTAAGGACTATGAATACTTTCCCCGGACTTGGGCTTTTCTAGCAAGATTCGCTTCGGTGGTTCCATTGTTTTAGGCAGTCAACTTGAACCATTACTAAAAAACTAGCGAGATCATAGCAATTCTGACCGCAGACTGCCATAGATGTTATTTAAATTAAAGGCCGACTCAGAGATTTCATGAGGAGGGCGCACTCAATTCAAAAAAATCGTGCTGTTTTGACACGTCATAATGCTTTCCGATACTAATTCAATTGTGTGTGAAATTGCTAAGCTTAACGAATTCCTTCATATAGGAAAATCACAACCTTTGTTATAAAAATCGGATCCGGAATTTTTGTTATACACAGTAAACTATGGACGTAATACTGTACACAAATGTTACTGCATCAAAACGAAAAAATCCGATGCATCCAAAGTTTGGAATGTGCATTAGGTTGCTATCTTTAGTTCTAGTTGACTATTTTTCATTCTACACAAAAAAATAATATTTCGAAATCTATGAGTCAGACTTTAATCAAGAAGAGGAAAGCACTTATGTTGAATTTATGAAGTGTAACCGAGGACGTTCTGCTTAACCTGGGTTCTATAATCTATCTTACAAATTCTTACAAAGTAGTGTACATACCGGGTTACATGTCTTCGTGAACTGCAAAAGCTCTTTTATAATTTTGAGCATGAGTCACCACGTCAAAGTGAACATAAGAAATCTTTATTGCCATGTATGATTGTGGACGTTCCAAATTCAGCTCATTGGCACACACAAGGCTCATCTGTTTGTGTTAAAGGGTATTTCTGACGAGAAGTCCACGTGACGTCGTAACACAAGGTTAATTGCATTTTGTCCTGAAAGTCTGTTTGAACTGTATGCATATATTAGTGCTTATGAACTTCAGTCAAGCCTGTCTTAAACAAGATATTGATCAAAACAAAGTCTATGTTATTAAACTTAGCTTCCAATTGCAGATCCCGTCGATCTCTCGTGGTACAGCTACTAATATTTATTGCTTTGTAGTCAATGGAATGCAGTGCATTGATAAAGAGCCCAACAGTTCTTGGGATCTCTCGTCACATTCAAAACTAAACCATCTGAGGTATACGAGTATATCAAGCAGAAGATCGCGGGGCTTGTGAAAAATATGATAATTCTTTCTATGAAAAATTTAAGTTCAGAGTCTATGCAGAGTATTTCCTTCCCTTCTTCGTTGTTCATTCTTTACTTTAATGAAGGTGCCAAGCTCATATGACAGTCTTGATGGCTTACGTCAACCGCTTACCACCCTGTACTGTTGTTGTTTGCACATGCCTAATGGTCTTGGTATCAAACGGATTGGAAATTACTTTTGAGAGACATGCTATGGCCCACATTTCTTCTCGTATTCAGGGGGATGATTTGGTAATCACTGAATGGACGAATAAAGAGGGGCAATCCCTACAACCGGTGTCAGATGGACTGCCAAGAAGTCACATAATAATCCCATTTCTGAATATGGGCCAACATGTCACGTATCTGCTCGTTCAAGGTCGGGTTTTTTTTTGGGATTGCTTTCAGCAGAAGCGAAGGCTACCACCGGAGAGAGTGGTGTTTTAATCTCCTACAGGGGTCGTACATTTATTCTCAATTCTTGAATGACACTCTCAATACTAGGTGGCCCCGGGGAAAAGCTTTGAGATGTGCAACTTGTGCTCTAATAGAGCCACCTACACAATATCTTACATCATGGTAAATTCTTTGGAGCAAGGGAGGTTTACTTGGCGGCTAATAACATTCTTGCACATTGAGAAATTCAAACCGGATTCTCCCAAAATTATATGAAAACCCCATCTTATAAATTGCTTTTGCGGATTTGTCCGGTTCTAGGCAGGGGAAAGCATGCACCAGTCCTAGTGTACTGTCACCAGTATTATCCCCGACAATGTTTGGTTTTGGGACGGTTGAAAAAAAGTTGCATTCAGTTGACTGTCCCATTTGAACTCGAAACTCGAAGATCAACAAAGGAAGATAGATCAATATAGCCACTGAGTATTTGAGTATGAGATGACACTGTCATTGACTGCAAATGATTGACAGTAACCAAACAGTGAGTATACCGCCCATGTATAAATCACCCGAGGGGCTATTCATTCCACGAGGTGCTAGCATACTACATCCGACTGAAATACCCAAATCTCAAATTCGAGAATTGGGGCGTCTTGCTCTCACTTCAAACACATTATCTGCCTTTTAAAAGTGCCCTGATGAGACTTATCGATACCGTGCAGGGTTGATCGTCCTAAAACACTTAGCCTTTCCCGCATAATGAGGCGTGTATTTTGTACATAGGTCCTACCTCTTGAAAACAAGTATTTCTGGTATGGAGTTTTCTCAGGTGCCAGGAACTTGATCCATTTGAATGTTCCATCTGACACTTTTGCACTCCGTGGAATATAAGTAAACCACTTGTCGCACCTGAATTGCCATCCATATTCTACAATAATTATTGTTTTCACTTGCACGTGTGTGTTCTCAGCACTGATATCATCAACACTGGTGAATCTCACTTTGCTTTCTAATATCTTGAATGACCTATCAAGAGTTCATTTGTATACAGGATATCTGGTCTGCGATACGCGGAGTGTGCATGTACTAGGGTCAACAACCCTGGAGGCTTGTGTGCCCACACCCCTGCCCACAAAGCTCCACAACAACTACAAGAGTTAGAATAATTTAGCACGTTTGGAGCAAAAGATTTGGAGCAGGTGCATCTAGCAATGAAAAGTGCATGATCAAAGGGCACTATCTTGATTTGCTAAATCAGGAAATATCGTAAAAATCATCAAAAACTCAAGATTTTCGGAGGTTTTAAGATCAAAAAAAGATCAAGACGGTTTTATTTCAAATAGTTTAACTCTTTTGGGTGAATCATGATAGTGTTTTAAATAGTAGATGCGAGGTAAGAGCAGAAATGACCTCAGCTCGAAATATATGATTATGACATTGTTGGCTACTAACAAATGAAAAAAAATATTGCTCACGAGTAAAGTGAAAGAATTCGCTTGAATTATTTATATTTATTTGATCAAGAATAGTGTTAAATTTTATTATTTTACGAGTAGATCAGTAACGAAACATTGTGGTCTGTACTCTTAATATATCAAATCTATTTTCTGGGATAGGTATATTAATATTAAAATAGGAGGAAAATAGTGTGTTAAAGCTATGTAGACGGTCGGTATTTGATGTGCTTGTCACCATTCAACCATGTCTGTATAGACAGGTACATCCAAGGTCATAACTAATCTACTTTCCCGGAAACACAAGCTACTAGTTTTTGTTGTTGCAATAAACTATATTGTTTAAAATGAGCCTTTGGGCCACTATGATGTTTTACTTTGGCGGACAAAATATCAATATCTGCTAAAAATCTGCTAAAAATACATATTTCCATCGTAAAATGCGCACAAAAACTCAGAATTTCCCCTTTTAATATACTATGGCACAGATCTTGGCCCTCGACAGGACAAAATCGATTTTTTGATGTAACTTACAGAATTCAATATGGCCGCCATAAACGCTCTATACAGCTATGTATAACCATAAAAGTAATTTTCAGATTATATTCGTGATGTGAAAGATGCCTTATCTTATTGTTGAGCTTCTATCGCAAAATCCACATGGCTATGATTTGCCTCAAATTGAGCCCAAAACGAAATCAAAACGGCGGCCAAAATACCAATTTTTAATCAAATTAGGCTACAAAGGTATATTTCCATCGTAAAATGCAAACAAAAAAATTCCCTCTTTTAATGTACAGAGGCATAGGTCATTGCCTCGATAAGCTTAAAATTTCCATTGTTTGATCACTTGAGCCAAAAATTCAAAATGACGGCAACAAACGTTAATTACAAATAAGCATAATTATAAGTTATTCTTCAGGATATGATCATGTAATGCAAATGATGCATAACTTATTGTTGAGCTGCTGCCACAAATCTCATGTGGCTATCATTTTGCCTCCAAAATGGCGGCCAGGATACCAATTTTGTCTTATAATTCAGTATGGAAGGACATTTTTAATGTAATAATATGAAAGAGAACGACTTTAAATAGGTACGTTCCCAGCTTTAAGTGTCTACCTGTGCTTTCTTTTCATATTTTCAGCAGTAAAAACTAATACGGGAAAGAAACAAAAGTTTAGAGGTCCTTTATAGTAGGACTTAATCCTGGACTAAAGGTTAAACCAGGACTAAGTTCTGTGTGAATACCGGCCTATATGTATTGCCGTCATAAAATTCACACACAAACTTAGAATTTTCCCTTTTTGATGTACCAAAGAAGGTAAATTTCCAATTGTATCACGTTACCCTATAGAAAAAGAGATTGAAACCATGGCCGGGTGTGGCCGCATCTTGGTTTGATATGCATCAACTTTTTAGGACGTGCACAGCATTGGTGGTATTCATAATATCAAGCCCAACTAACTACCAAAGTTCTTGTTTTCTCTTGTAAGCCACAATGTATTGGTAGCTCGGAGAGCCATTCTTGATACAGAGTGCAGTGTCTTCTAGCTTCTTCTTGGTTTTTCTTATTTATTTTAGTCAGAGAGAACGTTCGTGTGACCGTACAAGCTCGTACAGTTGAGTATATATGCAATTTTTTCGCTGAAAATGATAGATTAGGGTGTGTAAAATAAGAATCTGCCGGGTGCCACCTGGGCATCCTTGGGCGTTTTGAGAAATCCAAGATGGCGTCGCCATAAATGATAATTACCTATTCAACCCTATATTATCAAACTATAGAGTTACTAGATATACTATAGGATCCAATGAACAAGTGTATGACACTTGTAACATTAAGTCATACTTCAAATTCAAAATGGAAGCTAAATCCAATAATTTTAAAATATGCCCTATAACAGCAAATACCTGCGATAAAAATAGACATGAAGGACTTAGGTTATGTTGTTAGACACAATAAATGCATTGCTGATACTTTTAAAGTTGTAACATGACGTCAATCAATATGGCAGTCAAAAACGTGAACATCTTCAAAAAAATACTTGACACCAACTTGTAAATATTACAGCCTTCAAATCGAAATCAATGTGTCTATGACATTAGAAATGTACCTTTGATCCTAACCAATTAATGTACAACATACATTTCAATTTGTTTTAAATGCGCCTGAATCGAAATAAAACTAATATGGCGCAAAGTTGTCAAAATACCATAGGAATTACATTTGTTCACATATATTGCACTCAATTTATAATTTGACCCATTTTTATTT
>JAMKCH010077098.1:0-45618 GCA_023653785.1 Ophioderma brevispina | reverse complement strand
AATTGATGCTGTGTGTTCCTCTTCTAGTTCCGGTAGTGGTAATTAGTTTGCTATGTATTATATATCCACAGAATTTGTTCTAGAGTAGCAATCACAGCTGTGCTTGAGATGCAATGGTTGACTTTAAGTCCTTGTTCTCCTGGTTAAGATATTCCACTGTGTTGTTTTCAAGGTCTAGACAACATCTTGGTATGTCCTTACACACAGAGCATATCCAGAAGCGTGGGCTTTGTAGATTGATTTTAGCCAGGCAACGGTGAAATTTTGTGTCGAACACATGCTCAGCGCACGACGGGTTTTCCTTTTTCTAGATGTTGGAAATTTACAATTGTTCGATACAAGTGATTTTGGATGCGGTTACCTTTATTGCGATTGAGATGTTTGGAGTTGATCGCGGACTTGACCGTTTGTACTTTTTTACTTGAAACTTTTGCACCTTTTTATAACTACCTTAAATATCACTATAATTAACATTTCTGTACTTAAACGAATTATTAATAACCGTGATGAAAAAGAAGGAAGCACAAGACTCATGAAGCAAATAAAAAACTATGAAGAGTTTTACCACACACACACACACACACATACACAACACGCGAACAAAAAATAACGAATCAGACAAAGTTGACCGACAATCAAACGAACCCGTCCGAGTGTTTTTAATTTAATACTTGTTAAAGTTCTATAGATACAACACAATATCGATGAAATAGGCACATATAACATTCGCAAACGTGTTCATACGTTGTTGCACCCAGACGACCCATTTCCATCCAAGCCATGATGGAATTACCTTTAAATCGGCTTAGCACAAACGAACTTCTTTTCAACATCGTTAGATCATATTGAAGAGCGCGCCACTGCTTAAAGGTCCAATGGACACGGCTGATTGACTTTTCTTCTTAATTTTCTTACATTTTCATACCACCTCAACAGTATCTGATCATATCGCAACACCGATTTTAAAAGTAAACATCGGAAAGTGTTCAATTTCAGGACAAACATACCCCACGGACAGGCACTTCTGCTGTTTTCGCGAGCGCGTCGCAAGATGCTGGGTTTTGGATTTGACCCCGTTATGACGTCAGAGTAGCAAGTTGTAAAAGCTCACACGTGGCTACCGCACACATCGTCACACGTTGCACAGGCCGTGCAGTAACAGCAGGGACCATAGGACATCGAACATGCGTTACTTCATGACGCATTATGCTGACGACGAAAAACAGCCGTCAACAATACAGCGTTTATTATAGTAATTTAAGGCACCAAAGCAAGAAAAATTATGCCACAACACATACCACCCATACCGCGAGAAAGCAACTGTGTACGTATAACATGCAAGAGAAACTGGCCACGCGCGAGCGTGTTATTGTGTATTGGGTTCCACGCGTGACGACCAGGACGCGTATTGCCTCCTCCTGACGTCACTATCAGGTCACGCTCCAGCGCATAAAATCACTTTCCGTTTGGAAGTTTCCTTTGAAAGCTTGTTCGAAACAACATGATATTAGGGCCCCAGGTTTATCAAAACTACGGTTTCTCAAATACTGCTCATGCAGATTTTACATGATACCAATACATACTGTGTGATAAAGCCATTTTTTTGGTGGTACTTAGAATATGTTTTAAAAAAAGCATGTCCAGTGGACCTTTAATATAATTAACCTTAGTTGGTGTCACTTGTATAGTGCTATACCCAAGCACACAAAGCTGGGCCCTGTGCCAAATTCTCACATATATTTCATATCTCATTTTGCTCATCATAATTCGGTCGACTTACAATTTGTGTTGCAAAACATCGAACTCCATATTAGCGAAAATGTCAGTGGTTTAGTTCTGACAGCGTCTTTTTTAATAATCTTGACGAGTCTCATATGCACAGGCAAACAACAGTTTCTTTCCAACCATTTCCCATCCATGACATCGCTTTTTTATCCATATACCGTTTTTTTTCTAGTTTCGATATTCCCTATTTCCTCATAAGTGCCCACAGCTATCGGAACCTCGTGTCACAGCCGCATTGTTCTTCCCCTGATTGTACATGCACAACCCCGTGCAGTAATGGTTGGAAATAGATCACACGACAAGCATCAAGCATGGTGTGACGTCGTCATTATCACGTCGTGGCTCGCTTTTTTGGTGGTTTGATGATTTTAGCGTGTGTATCGCAATGGAAGAGCGGTGCCGGCGGTAAACCTAGACTCCTTTAGAAATATTGTTGAGTGTCCGTAAAAATTGTTCGTGCTTAGTTAATTTTAACGTGAAATTGGTCGGTAGTGTTTGCCGGTAGAAATGCAACTTACGACCATCTTAAGTACAATTTTCGGGAACGCTACTACCATGGTCGTAACAAAATTTTAAGCCTTGCTAAGATTGAATGTAAGACATGGTTCGGGAACGGACATCAGGTCCCGACTTTACATTAACATTCAATCATAGTGTAAATGCTTTGTGCATTGTGGAGAGACTGATGGTCCAGACCCCTCTGAAGAGCACAATCCAATATGGCCTTTTTGATCAACCACATTGGGGCTGTGACTGCTGGGGGCGGCTTGCTGTGGCAAATATTTCTGCTTGCTGTGTTTCCCTACATGTTCTTCCGGTACAAAATCATTTTAAAATTACCCATGTGTTGTTTTGGAGAAATAGTGACCACTGTGATGTATTTCAAAGAGGTGCGTTAGGGCTTTACCCCTACCTAGTTCTACCTTGACAGTATTTATGTGTAAACGGACCGGATCGAAGTGTACTCTCTTAATAACATCCCTCACCCGTTTCCCCGAATTCGACACGCCCACTTCGGCATCTGCTTCAATACTAACATCGTCTGCACACTTCCAGCGGCTCCAATCTCGCTGTTGCTTTTTCAAATGTTGGAGACTCGTCAACGCCATCCTCTTCCTTTACCGAAAGCAGTCGTCAATCGTATCCAACTAGACCATGGCTAGGGGACGTGTCCTCTTAATCGTTAGGAGCATTGGGCCTTGTCAGGCTGGTTCCCCTCTTCTGCTTTCCATAATCTCGTCTTTCACTTCGGCGTTAGCTTGCTACTCCACCGTCGTTACGGACCACCGGGTCTTTCGATAACTAGCTCTCTACCCCATTGCCTTGCCAGGTCCAACTTACAGCTCGAATTCTCAAGCTCGTTGATGGCAACCGTTCACGCACATTGGTATTTATGCCATATGCCTCCATCCAAGGGTCCAGTAATCGCCTGCAACTAGGATATAAGTTTTCCATCACCCTTCTAGACCAGATGCCCCAACACCTCCAATGCTACCCGCTCCAGCAGGAACCTCCTTACGTTGTAATGTTGAAGACGGGGCTCGGTGTCGTTTTGGCGGTAACTACGCCTCGCGCAGCCAACATAGATACACACAGCGTAGGTAGGACTCACGTTGGTACTCATCACCACCAATCGACCTTTCTCGGAACCTTGGTAGGGGTCTTGTCCACCTCCAATGCGCCTCCTGCCTTCGATGCACTGCAGTTCATTAGAACCCGCTTCCGCCTTATCCTTGGCCAACACAACCAGCACTATAAAATAGTCTTCCATCTGCCACTATCCCATCGCTGCACCAGGAATGCCTCCTTACTATGGTCAACATGTTCCATGGCCCAATAAAGTCTTCAATGCGGCCGACGATGGTTAGATATTACCAATGTCTACCAATTGCATAAACCCTGCGACCGTTCTTTTTAGTTATGATGTTCCGTGTGCAAGTTTGCGTCTCTTAACGAAAAAGAAATACAGAGATATAAAAAATGTGGTTAAAGTGAGGTCGCTTTCCATACACATCTTTTTCCAAATTGTATTCTTTTCAATAAAAAATTTTATGATTTAACCCCCCAGGACCATGGGGGGGGGGGGGGGGGTTACATCCCATTAACAATAGGTTCGCGCACCCAATAAGTCCGAACATTGAAAGCGCTATTAAAAAAAATCTATTATTTCTTTAAGTGATTCGGCTACACTTTCAAACCCGTTTTTGTCATATTTTTTTCCTTAATACCCTTTTTGTTGATGATCTAACGCAAAACATGCGTCTTGGTTTAATAACTGTTCCCTTCGGCGTGAAGCCCTCGCCGTTTTATGCCGGAATTTTGTATGGGATTTTGTATTTAATCAAAAATTCACAAACGTTTTCTTTGGGACCAGACAGCAAATTTTCATTCGATCAATTGGAACCAAAATGAATATGGTGAGCATGGGATCCCTTAATTGTTGATGAGGTCCAAGGTCACATTACCAAGGTCTCAAAGGGTCATGTTGAGGTTCAAAGTTGTAAGATATGCTGAAAATGTACAAGACGTGGATTTAGGGTTTTCCGGCCGGAAGTCAATCAGTTTTTCCTTAAATTTACAGCAACGCGCACTCTTTTGATGCGTTGTAAGACTGCGCCACAAAATTCGCGCGTAGTTTAAAGGAGGCGCACTAAACCGAGAGCGTGCATGGAGTGATCCGCAGATCTATTCGTACTAGTCGCGTGCATTGTTGGACAGAATTTAGGAAACAAAATGATTTACGGTAGAGGGTAGAAAGAAAAACCCAAAAATTCGCGTATTGACCTCAATTGAAAAGTTGAAGTTAGTTCAATTGGAACAAAACTTGGTTTTGGAGTTACAGGAACATCATTTGTTTATGAGGTTCCAAGGTCACATATTCAAGGTCGGTCAAAGGTCATGTTAGCTATCATTTACTAACCGCGACGGCAGGCGGCACGTGCGGTCCGAGGACCGATTGTATTTTAGCAATAAAGTAGAAAATACGAAAAAAAAAAAAATGCTTATTATTGGTGATGAATGAGGTGAAATATCTGGACTCTGAAATAGTGCTTGTTTTACGAAAC
Source organism: Ophioderma brevispina (assembly GCA_023653785.1). NCBI lineage: Eukaryota > Metazoa > Echinodermata > Ophiuroidea > Amphilepidida > Ophiodermatidae > Ophioderma > Ophioderma brevispina. The sequence goes on along the minus strand of JAMKCH010077098.1, from coordinate 40,768 downwards.
ATGACAAAAATATCAATCCCACACGCATCAGTTTGACACGCTGATGAGCCACTCACCCCTCCTTGCTGTCAAACGTGCATGTATTGATTTATTCAAGGAACGCAAAACAAACAATATTCAGGCATCATTACCTCTAATTAATGCGGTGTATGGTGTTGTTGTTTCTTGGGTCTGGTAATATGGTGGGTTAATCAACAGATCCCAACACGAAAATCGACCAGTTTGATTGTGAAAATGATGTGCAAATTTCCACGTTCAAAACCTGTAATCACACTTCGGACTGTCCAAATGGCGATTGATGGAATCATGTGTTGGAGCCTATCTGAAAGGTACGCTACAATAGAATGTCATATCAGGGATGGAATTCACACAGAATTAAGGGGAGGAGTATGGGGTCTGAAGCAATCAAATCTTAAAATTATTTTGCTTAATTTTCCTAATAGTGGTATTAAAATGTTACACATATATTGTAGCCCATGTTTGGTTTTCAAATCCATGTCAATTTTTGATCTGGTGGCCATGGTAACCACAACACAAGGACTCGGATGGGCTAATAACTAGAAACGGATGTACCTAAATAACCAAACATGTTACTGTGACGAAACTTGTGGGTGGGCCATTCATGGGGGCGGCCAAGTACGCAGGGTGATGAACCATACGGGGAACATAATAAAGGCGAATTTTATTAAAATGCCGGTACTATGGCAACCGTCAATCGACCAATCACATAATCATGGCCGTAGGTCGTAATTTGAATTGTGAACAAATAAATCCTACCAGAAGATAAAATATTTACCATAATTTTATCTCATCATACTTAAAAAAAGAGTCATTATTTAAGGAGCACAGTTGAGGTACTGAAAAATGTAAATATTGCAAAACTCTGCTGGAATTTGAAAGCTTGTTCAATGACTAAAAGTGCCTTCTATCGACGATGGAGAAAGATCAACCTGAATTCTGTGAACAAAAGATACTATTTTAGACCTTTTCTGCAGTCTATGGGATGATTCGTCTCTCCTGCGTAATAATTAAAATTGCTCATGAAAACCGCGCGGCGAAAAAATATCATTCTGTACCCAGAGTTGCTTCATGCCGCTCCCCAAAGTTCGAACCTTAAAAATGGACATTTAACGGTTATATGCGTAGTGGCGTTACTACTGAAAAGACGGGGCGTTGTTTCAAGCGTAAAACCTACGGCGGGCGGTCCGGTAAGTACGTATATCCTGTTCTAAAATTGAAAAAAAAGTTGGCGTAAATTGAAACCAGTGTTTGAAAATTCTCAAGACATGGAATAATACCGAAAGGCAGTGTGGGAAAAAGGGATGCGGCCCGTAGCGATTGCGTGTTCACTTTTCCGTGTTTGCGAGCCCGAATTAGTACCCGACAAAAAAGTTCAATTTTCTCGCTAGGTTCTATAGGTTCAGACCAATTACGCGAATTTTATTCAAAACAAAAAACATAGTAACGGACCCTCTGATGCAAAAATTCATAGTCACCCTTCGTGTTCTGGAGATATTTAGACTTGTTCATTTGCATGCATCCGATTTGTAGTACCCGAGTACGAATACTCGTACTCGTACTCGAGATTGAGTACACTTTATGTCTAGTACTCATACTTACTCGGCTTGGGTACTCGTACTCATATCGTACTCAGGCCATATACTCGTACTATACTCGGATCGGGATTAAAAATTTGAATGTATCCTACTGTACTCGTCTAGGGACCAAATAACTCATACGCTACTCATAACTCGGGGTCAAGTACTCGTACCTTTCTAATCGTATTTTCTCAGAATAGAAAAAGATACTATATCAACAAAAATAAAGGAGGCATGTCATTACACGTCTTGCAGAAAGGGGAAATTCACAAGAAATCAAAATAGACAACTGATGAATTTAACAAAATGGTGAGTTTCACCCAAATTCTGTTTGTAAAAAATTTTTTTTTTTTTTTTTTTTTAATATCAATAATTTAAAAGTGTTTATGATATAGCATCAAATATTTCAAAAATTTTAAATTTTACTATTTTGCAATGTTTGAATTTGTATTTAAACTTTGTGTCAAATGCTTTTTTAAGATCTTATTTTGTTAATGTTTCAAATTTGAAAAAAGTCTTATTGTATAATCCAAATAAAGTATGATCCCTACCAATAGATGTTGACATTTTACATCATTTTCAAATTGGGTTGATCAAAGATGAAAGCATTTGCCTTCCAAAGGGAGGGATCTTATAACTGGAGGTTAATGAAGCCCAATGCAGATATGTTGCGGGTCTAGGGTTGAGACATGGGTACAGGATGGATGATACAAGCCATGCCATGTTGCACAGGTATAGGTATGGTATTGCGATATGGGTAGGGCCAGCATGGACCAATCATAGGTATGGATATGAGTATTCAGGGGGCGGGTATGCGAAAAAAAGTGGAATTTTTGGAAATGACCTAAATATTTTAAATGGTCCTTTTTTGGACTTTTTGAACATCTTCACCACAAAGTGGGACATTTCTCCCTTTTGTGGAATTTGGGGTGGAGTCCACCCCTCCATGCTAAGGGCCTGAGATGACGAGTACAAGACTATGGATACAGGTACACATTTGATACCGAGTATGGGTCTACATGTACTACACAGTACGCCATGCTTTAATGAGTAAGATGACTGCGCCTGTGACGTGATTCATCCAAGATCTTGGGGGCAACCTGCCCAAATAAGCACTTCCTTGTAAACAATGAACTTTTTTGTCTAAAGAAATCAACAACATTTTCGGCAAATACACAGGTTCATGTATACATTCATTCTCAGAGTTTTGGTGGCAGGAGTACATCATTCCTAATCATCAACATTGTTATTGCATGGTCATTCATCAGTGTCATTCGTCATCAAACAATATTACGAAGGCTGCAATGCTGCAATTTTGCAAAGTACTCATACTTGTACTCATGCAAACGTACTCGTACTCAGGATAAGTACTCGGAATTCATACTAGTACTCGGGCACAAGTACTCGTACTCATGCTCGTACTCAGGCACAAGTACTCGTACTCAACTCGTAACTCGGGATTTACATTTTGCTGTACTCTATACTCGTACTCAGGACCCAATACTCATACTCGTACTCATCTCGGGTCAAGTACTCCCGTACTCATACTCGTACTACTCAGAAAAAGTACTCCCCCCATACTAAAGTCTGGCATGCATTCGTTATAACGGACTGATAACGTTCATCTCTCGTGCAGTTTTAATTTAGATACTATCTTTCGCAGACTGTGATACAGACTACACACTTTCCGGACCGTCGTACTTAAAACCTTCGAAAAAGAAAAGTTGGAAGGAATCCTACCACCTTGCTATAAATCTAATGGGGAAAGGGGAAAATGGAAACTACTACAGGAATAGGCAGATCACGTTAGACTTCTTACCAAAACCGTGTTTGCCCCGAAGTACCCTGCAATAAACTAACATTGACGTTTTGACAGGCAAACAATCATTCGTAGTGCATCAATTCTACCAGAGGAAGAATTTCCCACACAGATAACTGTTGACCGCTCTTTGTCAAGATATTAACGTCACTGGTGGGAGACGATCTCTGAAAACTGTTGAAAAGCTTTGCATTTAAAGTAACACGAGGAATTTTTAGGATAGGAATGTCTTCTCAATTTCACTGGTCGTTGTAGACCACCTCCGAGAGTTTGGAAGGTTTATTGGACAAACCAGGCGAAAGAAAACCGCAACCTTGTTTTTAACGTGGCCTGCTATCGTACTCGTTTCCCATAGAAACCCTGCTTTGACTTTCTGTCGTGCACGACAGAAACTACTAAATCATCTCATACATAGGCGTCAATCCCGTGGGGGGGGGATATAATCCCCCATTTTGATGTGAGGGGAGAGTTCATACGATCATCCCCCCCACCCAATGTTGATGCCTGGTTTCATGCTCTTTTTTGACCAAAATAACCTCAGAAATGTTACCATAATAGTTTAAAAAATGGTAAATTTTCCGCGCGCTTTCGCGTGCGCTTTTGTTCTAATTACAATAACACTTAACGATATGACTTCGAAGGGAAATTGCGCGCACATGTGCTAGAAATGCAACTTTCAGCAAACCCGTTTCCTTTCTTAAATTTTTCATCAACCCCATCCCCCCCCCCCCCCCCCATGTCAAAATGAAATTATTACGCCACTGCCGTCATATTACCTAAAGACTGCGTATTCGGCTTATTCACTGAGCTGTAATCTAATACATTGGTAGCATTCAAAATATGTAAAAAAAACCTAGGTTCGAGAAAAATGGGGGGCGCTTCTTTCTGAAATCTCAATGTCTCTTTAAATTTAAACATCAAAATCCTATAGACATTGATTCGAAGATGATGCGAGTGGATGAGATGCAATTTTGGTTTATGTCAGAGGGAAGGGCGATAGATGCAGTGTTTATTGAGGAGGGTTGCACAGAGGAATATCGGCTTAAAAAGTAAGAAGTTGGATAATGTGTTTTGTATACCTTGAGAAGGCGTATGATAGAGTACGAGGAAAGTGATGAGTGGGGGATGATGAAGTGCGGGCATACGCAGAGCATGGTGTAGAGCAGTGGATTGGGTTTGAAGGAGCAAAGACAAGAGTTAGAGTGGGGTCTGATATGTCCGAGGAGTTTGAGATGATGGTGGGAGTGCATCACGGTTCTGTAATTTCGCCATTGTTTTGCAATTGGTGATGATGGAGACCGAGAGTGCAAAAGATTTTGAACGAGGGAGATGTTGTATGCTATACTTTGGTTTAATGTGTGAGACAATGGAGGGATTGAGGAGAAGTTTTGGAAATGAAGGCTTTTGAGAGTAAGGGTCCTGGAAGTTGACCTGGAAGACAAAGTGTTTGGTTGATCGGGTGGAAGTGGTGGTAGTGATTAAGGTAGCCCTGCGGCGTGCGTGGAAAGGGTACCACAATTCCAGTGTGGTGGTGAGAAATGGATCAACCTAGGGAGTGCAAAGATGAAGAGGTGACCCCAAGCTTGGCGAGATTTTTGAGTGTGGAGATGCGCGAAGGGAGTGGAGGGATGGGTGTAACGGATGAGAAGTTGTGTGATGAGTGAGAGTTTACGTATCCTGGGGATAGGTTTAGGGTGGTGGATGCGAGGTGGCAGTGACAGCTAGAGTGAGGTAGGGTGGGTGAGGTTTAGGGAATGTGTAAATTGTTACAAATCAAGGGAAAAGATATCCTTTGGACTGAAAGGAATGGTGTTTGCGAGTGTGTGTCCGATCATGATTCTGTATGGGAGCGAGACTTGGTGTCTGAGTGAAATTGAGATGGGGATTCTGAGAAAGACAGAGAGAGAGCAATGAGAGAGCGATGTGTGGTGGGGACGTTGATGATAGGGATTAGGCTGAGACATGAATGCAGATGTTGGGGTTTGGAGAAGCGATGGACCATTTGGCGAAGGCGAATATTGTTCAATGGTATGAGAATGTGCTGAGGAAGCTGAACGAAGCATGTTTAAGAAGGGCTTATGATTGAGGTGGGTGGTTTGAGGAGGACCTTAATAAGCAACTGGATGAGAGAGGAGGAGGGTTGGTTGAAGATATAGGATGCATTGAATCGGGCGAAGTGGAGGAGGGAGGGAGTAAGGGCGATTACTACGAGTGTTGGGGGGGGGGAGAACCCCAGGCCCCACCCCCCGTTTTACGGGGACAACCCGAATTTAAACTTTGGATTACTACTACTACTACTACTAAATGGCAGAACGTTCCTTGATCGAAAGACCTAAATTTTTTATACTGGACCCTCATTATCTACGCGAAATTAAAAGGATCAGACAACTAAAGAACCTTCACAAATCATATATCTCGACGAATTATGGATTAACACCAGTCACACCCTGAAGAAATGTTGGATAGACAAAATAATGGTGGGTTCCCAACACCACTGAGGAAAGGACAGTGGTTAGTAATTCTGCATGCTGAAAGCGTTGACGGATTTGTTCCCGGAGCCAAGCTCAGTTTTGTCGCCAATTAACGTATCAGGGGATTATCATATCAAGATAAACGCTCAACATTTCCAAAACTGAATGAAAACACAGTTATTTCCAAACATACCGAAAGAGTCAATTATCGTAATAGACACGCCATCATAGTGTCAAAGCTGAGAAACTTCCACCATGAATGGTTGAAAAGTCGGAATATCGAAAAAAAAATGCCCCCCAAATTAGATTACATTCTGTTCAAAAAATCCGAGTTTGCGAAAGTTAACCTGGCCCAAGTTTGTTTTAATTCTTGTGAAACTGAAACTGAATTCACATGTTAATTATCTAAGTATATTTTTAAGATAGGTCAATAAGAAGGTCAATACATCGAAATTTGAGCAAATTCTACCTATATAGTCGACAATTGAGTGTGCAAAATTGGGGTCATGTCAAGTCGTTTCATGGCCTGACATGCAACACTCATTGGGTACTAAACTGTGTTCAAGGCTTTTAAGAGAAATAACACGCACGGGTTAGCGCCATTGACTTCAAAATAGGGGAGTTTTCGTAACCTGACCCATCTGATACACTTTTTTCTGACACACTTATGAATTCAGAAACCCTTCAGTAAATAGAGCACATGTTTATTCCGTTAAGGTTTCAGAATTCATAAGTGTGTCAGAAAATAGTGTGTCAGATGGGTCAGGTTACGGAAACTCCCTCAAAATAGCCCGCCAAACTCAAATCTTGAGGTTATACATTAATTTGTTTTAAATAACGATCACTGCTTCTCGATCAGCCAAGGGAATCGTTGAAATAACATAACGATACTGTACCTGCATGCTGCAGAGAATCCATTGACAACTTACATCGAATCTCTATTTGGTATATTCATTTTATTATTTTATTATTTCCATTTACTCTTTATCACAGATATTTGTAGAATTGATAGTCGCCCATGTCGTGGATATACAGGTTTCACGCAGTGCATACGGAATACAAAAGAATGCGATTCGGTTCGCGATTGCCCAGAAGGAACGGACGAGTTATACTGTGACTTTCCTGATGGTAGGTTTCGGAATAGGTCAAATAGTTTGGCTGCAACGCTGAAATGTTGACTATAGAGTCCTCGACTGTAAGTAAAAAAGAACTAGATCCAAGAGCAGAACTAACTAAGCACAGTCGAGCGACTCTATGGTTCGTTCGTGAAAATGACAGCATGACAATGACGACGTTTAGATTTACGAGTGCAGGTGCATACGGGTGTGTGATGCGGTAAAAAATGTCGCCAGTTTCAAATACCGATTATGATAGTAGAAAGTACAATATGGCTTAGTGACCCCAGAATCAGATTGACCTATCGACCAATACATTTTGTAGTCTCAAGTCAATTGATATGCATAAGCCACACGATCCATGTTCCTTAATCTGTAGAAAGAGAAATATTTGAAGTGTAACATAATTTGAAGTATTTTGACCTTTCACCCCTAAACCATGGGTCAAGTGATGGGTCATAATTGACTTTTATTTACCTTTCATCAAGTCCTACAGGATGGGCTAAAAGCGAGGTAGAATAAAGTTTTGAAAATGTGACCTTTGACCTCTTTATGACCCTTAGGACCTTCAAAGCGTTCGAAAGTATTTTTTATGTTTCAATTTTCAGCATTTTGAAAATTAAATCTATGAACCAATTATGACCCTGAATGACCCCTTGTACCCCTCTCTGGCTAGATTATATTTAAGAACCACTTTTTTTGAACACGATAAGAAAGAATACCCCTTATTGACCTCCATTGGCTTGTATGGAATTTATAAAATTCATCTGCGCAAGTATAAAAAATCTTGGATATTGCAGATAATATTTTCAACTCAGGCCGGAAATGCCTATTTCATCGCCATGCTGAGCATAACTTTGATGAAGGAGGGCCAAGCTGCTTTATATCCATGATTCACGTTACCATGCAACATAATCTCTAGGAGGAGTAGCATTTTTGTCGAAAACGACCTTTGACCCCAAACAAGTCGGGTCACATATACCGTCAAGGTCATTGATGTTTGTGTCCAAGTCCTGTCAAAATTGATGAAAGTATGTGTCAAAACGAGCCAATTGACCATAAGTTGACAGAAAGAAGAAACCTCGACTGTGCATTTCCACCCGACAATTCCTTTTATGCAACTTACGGTGTGATGATATTCAGTATTCGAGATCTTATGCGATCTACTTTAGTTGTAATAGCCGGGCGACTAATCGAACTAATAATTCACATAATTGTCTTACCTATAGATTGTGGAAAGGAATACTTTCAGTGCAAATCTTCCCGCGTGTGTCTACATCGGTATACCCGATGCAATGGCGTTGTTGATTGTAAAGATGAAAGTGACGAACGAACAGAATTGCGTCGAGTCAGTAATGTTCAAGAGGCTGCCACAAAATGTCCCAAAAGAAAGGGAATCTTCTGAACTTGAAGACCATGAAAAACACATTCCACCCATGGTCGTGATGTCACTGGTCACATTACTTTGATTGAATACAAAACACTCTTCATATACATGATATACCTGCACTGTTAAAACAAATATTGTAAATTTTACAGTATTATTTATCTATTCTGCCAACAAAATACGAAAAATAATCCGTATATTGCAAAAAGGTTTCAATCAACACACTAGAGAAATGTCGTATTTCGTGAGTCATTAGAGTTTGTAGAGAATAAATAAGAGACGACCACCCTAACTTGCTATAGCTCCATTAATAGTTAGTAAATTCAATTTACAATGAAGTAAGATTGAGCTTGTAAAAGGATTTATTCTCGAATCAAGCATGACATAAGCCTAAGACCTACAACTGTGTTTGGACAGAGAAAATCTCCTCTGGTTTGGAGAACAGGTCCCAGAACCCTACGCTTATCAAAACTTACATGGACCATAAAATTACAGCCCCCGGAAAATACTTCCTCTCTCATGCTTTTCCGAATTTCTTTCGCAATTGAAAATGATAAACTACAACGTAAAATTATCATAAGTCATTTAAAAGAGTGTGCTTCCACAGCTACTGCGGAATCGCCATTTGTGAAAAACTGGTATCTTGGGTTCTCTGAAGTACTACCGCCTGATATCGACTACGGACCAATGGCGCTCGATTTTGAGGAAAAGGTGTACCAGGCGCGAGGTTTTCATCGGGTTAAAGGTGAAAATCCCCCGGATTGGAATACATTTATTTCCTTTAGCTCTACGCCTGATTTCAGTGACCTCAGCGATGTTCTGCTTCTAGAGAGCGAAGAGATTGCCAAATTTGGACATCAAGAAAATGATTTGATCCTGCAATGTACATATAATCAACATGAATGCAACATAAGGTAGGTGCTAAAATATAGATTTACGGTTTAAATAAACAAAATATTAATACTGCTCTTGATCTATTTAGCTTAGTTGGTGAAACATCCGCCCGGAGATAGACGATACCACGTTGAAATCTTTGTCAATATTCTCACTGGTTATCATCTCTGGTGTGTGGTGTAAAAGAGTAAAACCGAGTGTGTGGTATGTATTACCAACTTATATGCCACTTTACTTATCGAAAGAAAATATTATATAACAAGAAATCAAGTAAATAACTTTTTTACGTTGTTTGATAACATTTTTGTCATTACAGTAAATTTACCAAGATTCTTGATGATTCGTACGGAAACTGCTACACCTTTAACTATGTTCCCGACACAAGTGATGAAAAACCAATCCAATCTACCAGAGCTAGTTCTACTTACGGTATCAAGAACGCCTTTCTAAATCTTAAATTATTTGGACACTGTGGTCCATATTCTCAAAGCCATTTTATCTAGCGACATGTTTAGCCTAAAGCCGCGTTCAGATAATTAGTCTCGTTTACGATCCAGGGTGTGAGACTTTCAAAAATGTCTTTAGTTTCCTAAACTGTCGAGCATTGAATTAAATAAAGACGAAAAATACACGGTTTCGAACCCAGATTCTTGTCATTCTATGTGATAGTGATGGCTCAAACAACTAATCGCTTTTATGATATATTACCGTAGGTCTTAAGATGACATTATTCTTGGAGCAGAGTGAATACCTGAGTATATTTGGTCGGGAAGCCGGCATAAGAGTAGCCATTAATCCAGCTGATACAGTGGCCCTTCCGGTGGATGATGGCATCACCGTCAAACCAGGGACGATTACATCCATTGGACTCAGATATGTAAGTGATCGGTATCCCAAACCATCGCTTGGCTATGGTCTTTTTTACGAATAGTTGCAACATAATTATAATCTTTGGGGAAAATCAAGTTCATGGTGGAAACTTGACAGTTAATTTTATATTCGGTGCCTCATCTTGTAAGATGGTGTATTGTGACCTTTGACAGTATGCTTGAATATAGGTGTTAAAAAGAGTGTTTTAGTTACTTTATTTTGAAAGCAGTTCAAACTGACGCAAGGATTATATTGAACTTTTTGTCATAACACTATGTGAAAGATTCGCCACCATACATTCACCTGATTGATCACAGATTTTTCAAGTTCAGGCAAGGACTATGAGCATATTTTTCTATGCCCGTTTACAGGGCACATAAGAATATTCTCCTTGTGCGCGATCTTCTCCAATTTAGTAATCTTATCTTCTTCTTTAGATGATTGCAATGTCTGGAACTGTGGTAACACTGTTGAAAAGATTTAGGTATTATCACCTCCCCGATTAAAATTGAGCAAGTTGTTCGTGACGTAAAGCACAAAATGCCTGTCCTTTTCCACAAATAAATCAATCTTGAGCTTCTATAGTGTGTGTTCAATTAACTTTGACCGTATGTTTCATCGTTTATTCCAAAAGGAAGACGAACGAAGGTCATCAAAGAAAAGTTGTTGAAAAGCTTTGGCCTAAGAACTTTGTGCAGAACCAAAATCTGTAACTTATTGCTTTACTCCATTTCTCTTCATTTCTGTCAGGAAGTGTCTAATCCAGTTCAATATGGGTACTCTGTTGCCATAATGATTCAATTTTCCGCAAGAGTCTTTCATAGGGGACCTTGTCAAAGGCTTTGGCAAAATCAAGAATTGACATGTGGATATTTGATCCTTCCTCGATGCTTTTGGGTGGGTGATGATTGAGTGTTTGCCCGGAACCCATTTTGGTTGTCGGAGAGAATATTGTTTTCAAATGATCCATCACATGGGAGGGAGTGAACGATGTGTTTGAGAATCTGCTCACTCTGCTTCTTGGCGCGGACCTCTGTAATAGATCGTTCTCTGTCATGCCTCAGTGAACATCATCGACTTGAAAATGGCTTTCAAAAAACATACATGTGGACAGTTGGGGCTAACGATAATTTCTGAAGTGAGCATGGATGAACAAGATTATGGTTTGGTACTTGCTGAAGGATGCACCAACAACCTTTAACGTGGTCCGCCCTTCTTTCGATACAAAGTCTGCAACGACGTCGCATGCCAGCCACAGTCTGTTGACCATTGCAGGATCTCACTTATAAGACCCCACTCGGTGAATGGGGGCTCGCAAATCCTGAAAATTAAGTGGAGGACTGGGGTATACTCATGTTCTTTCAACTATCCCATAAGAAAAAAAGTCACGGTTGTTCATATCAGGTGACACCTGGCGGGCCATCCACAGCATGATTCAGGGCTACAACTCTTGTCCCAAAAAGTTCCTATAGACCGTTTTCAATATGACGCAGCCACCAGACAGGTTGGTGGACCAAATGCATACATTCCAGGACTACAATTCATTTAGCTGTCAATCGATCCATGTTAGCGATTTCACAGGGATCATTACAGGTGAATGTATTGTAGTAACTGGATGCTTCTATCTTGTCCACCAACATGGCTGGCTTATGGGATACGCGTCTATAGGGATTTCTGACAAGCAGTAGGTCTGTGAGGAGGTGGGCACAGGATGGCGCACCTTGCTCACAAGTGTAGGAAGACATTTCCATTTTTTTGCACGTAGGAAATGCACTTCAAGTTCCGGCACAGCATCGTGGTTAATATGGCCTTTGACATTTCGTATCGAAAAAAACTAGCCCAATAAGTGCTCCATTGCCAACAGAAGTACCAGACTGTAAGTTTCCCTCGACTCATGCTTGTATCAACTTGGGGACTTTCCCGGGTGGATGCAAACTCCATGGATGTTGGTATTAAACCTCGCCATGCATAAAAAAAAGAACAGGTCGTCGCCAATCGTGAATGCTCCAGAAATCTCACGTCTCTCTGAAATCGATCAATAGGCCACTCGTCAAAAAGTTTGCCTTCTTCTGAAGTCATCGCGCTGAAGTTGATGGTGAATGCGCATTCTGTATGGATGGAAGTTCAAATCAATTTTTTTATCCGGTGGAAGAAGAACGGGAGAGTCCAAGTCCATTTATTCTTGCAGTGTTTTCCCTTGACGTCTTGAATCGAAGTAAAAATGCATTAACATTGTTGGTCAGTTCTCACTGAGCTTTCTCCCTGAGTGCCCCTTTCCGATTAAGGCTTGTGCCATGAGCTCGATATTCTCCACATTTGCCCAGATGTGACTTAGATGGCGGATCCCTGTCGGGAAGGCTTCCCTAAAAGCATTTTGAGTAACTTGTAGGCTTTGTTCATTAGATTTTGTCACAACTAACGCTTTGGCGAGTTGTAATCTTACACCATGTTGCTACTAAAATGTTTAAAGTTTGAATACATTTTACCATTGAATTGACCTAATTCTTCAAGTAAATTCTTATTACATACCCTAACAATGGTAAAAGTTAATCTGGCCATAGTCTTTCCACTTTTTTCCCAGATAAACAACACAATAGGTATTCCATACCACACAAACAGTTTCAATGACACAAGTGAGTTTTGACATGTCATTTTCAAGCAATGGTGTTCAATAAGGCATGACTGGAAAAATGCCATTAAGGTGTCATTTGAAAGCATATTGTTTCTACTTTATAATAAAATAATTATTTTAGTCACACAGCGCACAGTTTCGCCAATTTAACCCTTTGTTTCAGGATTAATTTTTTTTCTGGGACGCCCTGTATTATTATTATTAATGTTAAAAATTAAGTCAAAGGACATTTTTTGTTCCATTTTAAGATGACAGGTTTATAAAGGAATGCACAATGTCCAGGAGATATACTCCAGTACGCCAGACTTGAAATGAACGAATGTAAGCACCAATTAAAAGAGGAAGCAGATGCTCTCATGATACTATAATGTCTAGACATAGCAAGCTCAGGCATTTAAATGAGCTTTAAACCCAAGACACAGATTGGTAGATTTATGTATGATTTTGTTGAGAAGACTGCTGAATATTGTTTTCAATACTTGATTTTACACTGGAACATATGTACAGCAAAGAGCAATAACCTTGAAACCCATATACAAACCAGATCTATGGCTCTCCCGTGATTCCATCCTTTAACTGCTTCTAATGCAATAGGATGTATGGCTGGTTTGAAAGAAAAGTGCACCACTTGAGCTGACGGAGGCACCAGACAATATAATCAAAGCTTTAAGTAACCTTAGATTGAAAGACGTGCTACAAGTCCAATATTGAGAACGTGGCCATTATTTTGAAATCCAAGATGGCTGGTTCAAGGAATGTTCTTACTTTCTGGATGTCACTGGTGCATTTTATGGCATCACAAACATTAGTATTGCCATCAGTTTTTAGTTTCTATGTTGCTCAGAAGTACGGGATATTTTCAAAATTATGTCAAAAATGGCAATCATTTTGAAATTCGACATGGCCACCCGAAAGGAACAACTTTGTGGATGCTATATTTGTATTGTTTGGCATCACAAACACTGGCATTTCAACCAATTCGGGTATTCTATGTTGCTCAGAAGTATATGTTAAATATAGTGGCCATTTTGAAATTCAAGATGGCCGCCTGAATGAAACATTGCGACTGTCTGGTATTAAATTTGTGTTCCTTGGTATTACAAACGTGGGTATTGCTACCAATTTGAGCTTTCTACGTTGCTCACAACTTGTTCAGATATTGAGCAAATAGGTGAAAATGGCGGGGACACGCTGTATAAAGAGAGATGAGATGAAAACAGTAATGTGAACATATTTATTTCGGTCAAGAAAATCCTTAAGGTATTTTTGTAATTTTGGTATTTTAAGCCACTTAAAAGTTTTTTTATAATTTAGCAAAAACAGATAAACTGGCCATAGTAGACAAAATTACCATTTGGCTGACCACGTACTCACCTTGAAAACATTGACGTTCTACTGTGTTTGGTAGGCTTGCTTCCGTGCGTGCCTTGAGCATAATGTAATTCCAGTCGACGAAACACATGATTACTATTGTCAGGGACAGAATTAGCCGACCAATTGCGCGTATGTCAATGTTTGTCAATCGGCGCGGCGCGGACTGTGATTGGTGTGAATGTGTAATGTGGGCGGGGCATGTTCGAACAAAATATGATTTAAAATGCCCTATTGGAGTCGAGTTTTCGACGCACGGACACAATAATTCATGTAAGTAAACTTTCTATATCAATAATCTTTAAATGTTCACAGAATATTCTTCACGGCCGACATTTGTTCTGCACCGTCAAATTACGTCAGACGCGCAATTGGTCGCCTTATTCTGTCCCCGACTATACTACTAGTAGTTTCGTGAGCCTTATGTATTCTCATGTATATTTGCGAGTATGATTTATGTTACTTGATTGAACATTCCAGGAAAATGTTTCTCGTCTTGGTGACAAGTACAGCACTTGCATTGGGGATGATAAAGTTTGGCAAGATGTACGAGACGGAAAAATTGTGACTATTAGTGGTGAACGTTACGACAGAAAGGTAGTGATCTATAGTCCTTTTCGCATCCATTAAAATTTAATTCGAAATTGAAGAAGGTGTTTATTACTATACGAAGAATTCTAAAAGGAACTCTACTTTTTACAGTTCAGGTAATCATACTTTTCAAAGGAAGCCATGTTAAAGTTTACAGATATGAAAATAAGAGCGGTATACCGCCCACCACTACCTCACGATACTGACTACGAAATGCTTTGCCCAACTCTCATTCTCTCTTAACAGAGTCTCCTTGCCAAGGAAGGAGTTTGCTCGGGGGGGGGGGGGGGGTCCACATCAGGTAAGTATTAGCCCGCCCTAATCAACAGTTAAGCAACTAGGCTTATTATTGTTAATAGCGGGCAGCCAATATGGGCTAAATCTTTTGATTCCCAAGACAAGGAAATGTGCTGGAGACAGAGCCTTTTCGGTGGCTGCTCCTAAATTGTGGAATACACTTCCCACTAACATTCGTAGTGCTCCGAGTGTTGAGAGCTTCAAGAGTCTGGTCCAAACATACTTGTTTTCAACTCTGCTATGATTGTTAATGTTCTTTCATTCTCATTTTCTTTTAAGCGCTTTGTAACCACTAGAATGCTAGAAAAGGCGCTCTATAAATGCCGGTTGTTATGTTATGTTACTTACACTGGATGTAGGTGAGAAAACTGACTATAGCGGTATACCATTCAATGAAAAAGAAAATAAACATGGTCCTAAGCCAACAAAAAATGAGCGTGAAAGAACAAGAGTGTATCTGAACCTAAAGGGTATACACCCAAAAGTTCGACATATTCCATCTTAGGGGCTTTATGATACACCAAAACGATCGGCATAATCCAGCTTGCAAATGCAAATGGTGTGCCCGCAGGCGGCGTTTGGGCCAGACTCCCTCATATAATGCTGCTTGGGGGAGGAGGTTCGCCACTCCTCCCGCACAGCGAGTCTGTTTTGCATTCCCAGCATATGCCGGTACCCATTTATACCCCTGGGTGGAGAGAGGCGAGCGAGATAAAGTGCCTTGCCCAAGTTCACAACACATTGGCGACAGCGGGGCTCGAACCCACAACCTTATGCTTTTGAGGCGAGCGCTGATCAACTGCACCACATGTGCCCCCAATAATTCAGCTTAGGGTGCCTATATAAATCGATACACCAAAAACGTTTGGCATATTCCATCTTAGGGGTGTTTTTACGAATTGATACACAAGAAAGGTCGGCATATTCCATCTTAAGGGTGGCTTTATGAATTGATACATCAAAAAGTTTGGCATATTCCATTTTGTTGGGTTTAATGATTTGATACACCAAAAAGGGGGCTTTATGAATCGATACATCAAAACGATCGGCATAATCCATCTTGGGGGGGGGGGGGAAAAAAAAAAAAAAAAAAAAAAACACCAAAAAGGTCGGCATATTCCAGCATAGGGTGGTTATATAAATCAATACACCAAAAAGGTTTGGCATATTCCATCATAGGGTGGCTTTATGAATTGATACACCAAAAAGGTTTGGCATATTCCACCTTAGGGGTGACTTTATGAATTGATACACCAAAAGGTTCGGCATATTCCATCTTAGGGATGGTTTTTATGAATTGATACACCAAAAGGTTCGGTATATTCCATCTTAGGGGTGGCTTTACGAATTGATACACCAAAAAGGTTTGGCATATTCCATCTTAGGGGTTTCTTTATGAATCGATACACCAAAAAGATCGGTATATTCCATCTTAGGGGTTTCTTTATGAATCGATACACCAAAAAGATCGGTATATTCCATCTTAGGGATGGTTTTTATGAATTGATACACCAAAAAGGTCGGCATATTCCAGCTTAGGGTGGCTATATAAATCAATACACAACACCAAAAAGTTTGGCATATTCCATCTTAGGGGTGGTTTTATGAACCGATACATCACAAAGGTCGGCATATTTCAGCAATAGGGTGGCTATATAAATCATACACCAAAAAGGTCTTGGGGTGGCTTTATGAATTGATACACCAAAGGTCGGCATATTCCACCTTAGGGGTGACTTTATGAATTGATTACACCAAAAAGGTTTGGCATATTCCATCTTAGGTGTGGTTTTATGAATTGATACACCAAAAGGTTCGGCATATTCCACCTTAGGGGTGGCTTTATGAATCGATACACCAAAAAGATCGGCATATTCCAGCTTAGGGTGGCTGTATAAATCAATACACCAAAAAGGTTTGGCATATTCCATCTTAGGGGTGGTTTTATGAACCGATACATCACAAAGGTCGGCATATTTCAGCAATAGGGTGGCTATATAAATCAATACACCAAAAAGGTCGGCATATTCCATCTTAGGGGTGGCTTTATGAATTGATACACCAAAATGTTCGGCATATTCCACCTTAGGGGTGGCTTTATGAATCGATACACCAAAAAGATCGGTATATTCCATCTTAGGTGTGGTTTTATGAATTGATACACCAAAAGGTTGGCATATTCCACCTTAGGGGTGGCTTTATGAATCGATACACCAAAAGGTTCGGCATATTCCATCTTAGGTGTGGTTTTATGAATTGATACACCAAAAGGTTCGGCATATTCCAGATTAAAGGTGGCTTCAAAACTCAACCACCGGTTGCTCGCCAATTTCACCTAGTTCTTTCTGGTTGGAACTGGTTTCTTTTGAATTCCTTAACATCATATATTTCAATCAGCATTTTCAACTTGCTCTTTCAGCGATGTCTTCGAGCATGTCTTCATAGTAACATATTGCAAGCCTGTTATTGTTCTGATACCATTGACTTAGACGGCCAGCGGTGTAAGATTTCTGATACGGCAGAGGGTAAGGAAATGAGAGTAATTGAATGGTGGGAACTTTTGCTTTGGTATTAATAGTGGTGCATGGGCAGTGTAACACTTATAACACTAAAACTGAATCAACTGAAATTGCAGGGAATAAGCTTGTCTCAAAGATATAACCATAAAATAGGTGCTTGGATCGCGAAGTGAACCTTCATTAATCACCATAGGGCCTATGGATGTACTGTAGTTTTTGTGTCGTCTGCAAGAATTGCAGAAGGCACATAGGGATTACTCTGGCGTATGTCTGTGTGTATGTGTGTGTGTCTGTCTGTGGTCAAAATGTTAACCCTTAATATATTGCATGCCGTGTGAGTTCCGTAAGGGCTACGATGATATTCTAGATTGCAAAATAGGTAGTTCCCCATGACGTCATTACTGTAACATGATGCAATGCATATGTCATTTGTGTGTGTGATCCAATTGGCCAGTGTTAAGCTATGTTTATGCATAATAATGATCTTGTAATACCTATATTTAGTTATTAGGATATACTGTGGTTGTGAAATATTGTGTATATAAAGAGAACTTGGGCCAGTATTTAAAATGCCAGCAGAATTTATCTCCGGTAATGGACTCAATGGAAATAAGCTTGCTGTAGAGGCTTTTTGGTTTATCCAGGACATTGTCCGAATAAATCAAATCAAATCAAACGCAGTATCAAGGCAATTTGTACATGTGACTGTAAATATAATAGGTTTCGTCATGAGACATTGTACAAGTCACCCATTTCATGATTAGACTAAAATCCGGACTAAAATAATGATATTCTTCACTTTAATTACTTTTGAGTAAAGACAGATCCTAACTCCTCTCCTGCACACTTTTACATTACTATCAGTCATGTACTCTGTAAATTAGCGTGCGGAAATGAAATTAAACCCCTCAATTTGAGGATACGCTACATTGAGAGAGCTAGGCGCGGGTGTGGGGAAGGGGGGGTGGTAGGACATGCCATCCTAACAGCAACAGTGAATTCAAATCGGCATCAACATCCTGCGTGGCCCGAGTGCTAGTCTATCGGACGGAGACTCGACTAAAGGCTATATCTAGGCACGAATATTTCAATCTAAATGACCGTTATTGGAAATTACACTGTTTTTGCTGCGGGGTTAATCCACCAACCCGGCCCGACGGATTTTGAAGTCAGTAATTTATTCCAAAATTATCATGATGTTACTTAGATTTATTGACTAAGGTTTTTTACGAGGATTTTGTATTGTCACTGGGGACCGAGGCTGCCGTAGAAAATACACGTAAGAATTCCATAAATTACTCTTTGGAAATCCAAAGTGCCCAAATAGCGAAGGTCGTGTCCTACCCTCCTTGGTAAGCGTTGCCTTTGCACAATGCCTGGGATTCAACAAACCACCAATAGTGAAAAAATGAAGTATTTGAGGAAATTTGTCATACCGTCTCCCGCAAATAGACATACAGCGATGGCGTCTCAAAATCTACACTAAACAGCTGATTGTGTTTACACCAGTACAGAATAAATAAAAGATCAACAATGTTTGTGTTTCAGGTCAAACTGTATTACTGGTGCACAATATCTCGCTTAAAAACTTGGATATTCACCGGGAAAGGCTTTTTTGATCTCAAGTCTGAATTTTGATACGCACGTATAGAAATTTAATACGCGGTTTTCAAACTATCCACTTGCAGGTTATGTTCACATATCCATGCCAGTAACAAAAATACACAAATATGAATTTTGATGATTTTTTCGATGTTTCGGATTAGCAAATCGCTGCTCATCCCTTTAATTACGATATTTTACAAAGCATATGTTACTTGGAATACATCTACATCCACGTTGATACTCAGCAACGTCCAATTCTGGATATACCACTGAGTTATGTCACCCCGTAGTACAAACAGTAGTTTTTGGCTACTTCACAGAACAATTTGGCATACATTTTAGAACAACTGATGAATCTAAAAATGTTCACCATATTGATCTTGAACATTTCACACATTTTGACCCTTTCATTTTTTTTTTTGGTATAAACCAAAACCCGGTCACCTGAAAAATAGATATCAGACTACTTTGATTTTTAACAAAATTTTGATAATATTATGATCTTGCTTTTGTCATGTTATCTGCATGTGCAATGATTCATCATGTTTTGCAAGTAACTCGATAACAATATTATTATTTTTTCTTGCATTTTTGGGAGTGGTTAAACCATCGTCTGGCCTATGTCTGTTTTTTTTCTCAGATTTGTGTCGCCAGTACATGCGCTATCTACATGACAATAACGCACTGGGCTGTGATTGTGGACAACCATGCAAGTAAGTGTGTGAGTGTGTGTGGGTCGGCCGTGGGGTGTGGATGTGTAGGGGTGGGTGGGGCTGGGGTGGACGTGTGCGTGGGGTGTGGGTGTGGATGTGTATGGGTGGTGTGTGTGTGTGTGTGTGTGTGGGAGGGTGTGTGTGTGTGTGTGTCTGTGTGTCTGTGAACTTACTAGAGTAACGTTGTGGGTTGTAGAAATGATACGTTGTGGGGTTATTTGACGTTGTGGGTGATTCTTTCTTGACGTTGTTGGTTTTTAACAGAGTTACTATGTTACTTATGTCCTATAACGGAATAAACTGTAATCTAGTATTGAGGTTTATTCCGTAAAAGAGTAGAAAAGAGGACTTTTCTAGTTTAGTAACTTTATAGGCCTGTGTTCTGACGAGCCCTCTTGGCTTAGAAAAATGAGTAGTTTAGTAAAAAAAATGAAAAAACTAACAAAATTCTTAAAAAATGTCTTAAAAGTGTCTTTTTTAAGAGAACAAATTCGTTACTAACGAAAGAGTGTTTTATGGACGTTTGTCCATTGCAGTTTACTCCGATGGAACAATGGGCGGTTTTTTGATGTCCTCCGAGGTATTGAAAAACAAGCCTCTCTCCCTCCCTCCCCTCTCCCTCCCTCCCTCTTCCTCTCCCTCTCTCCCTCCACCCCTCCCCCCGTATGTGTGCGAATATTTACGTGCGTGTATGTAAGCACCCGTGAGCGTGTGTTTTATCGCCGTGGTTTCAATATGACAAATGTTTAGTGAGCATTTTGGTTCTGTGGTGTTATTGCTTGCTGAAAAGTTAAAGTTAACATTCGAAGGACACACATGGATTTGAACCATAGAAGTTCAGTATTTTTGCTTATTGACTGTCGTTTTTGTTATGCTGTCCATTAGTTTCAAATTAAGTATCATAATCAGTAGAAGCTTGTTACTCCTGTTAAAACTTTTATTTGCTGTGTGTTTGGTTATTTTTAATTGAATTACATTGTCTAGAACCAAAAGTACACTTTTTGAATCAGCTTCCAATGAGGTTTGAGTCGAGAAAAATGCTATAAATTGCCAATTAACACGTTACTTTGAGCGGAACAACTTGAACATTACATGTAAACTTATACAAAGCAGTATTGCTATCAATTATTGCTACTTCTACTCTTTTCCGGTGTGATAGGAGATATAGGCCCCCTGGAGCCATAGTTCGGGCTCCATATCCCTAACTGCATTTTTAAAAATGCACTTTTGAAAAAAATCACGGAGCGGACCCCTGTATCGTCCTGCCTTGTTTTAGGAGAAGCTGGCCTAAAAAGATCTACAGAAAAATAACGCTAGTCCCTTTTTTTGCGGTGATCGCAAGGTTTTCCTTTAGGGACGTTAGGGATATACGACCACAAAATAAAGCGTGTAACTATAGTAGATTTCAAATTACGTGAGACTCCTTGCATATTCGGACGGGTGTGACATTGATATGGGGTTCAATCCCGGCCATGCAGAGACAAGGCCTTTGCTGTCATTACAAAACATATTGTGACCATGGTACAAAGTTCCTGTACAGAATCGGCTTACTGGAAACTGATGCATTCAGTTATACAATGCTCTGTTAATGATTGAAGGACGTATGCCATTGTTGACCGGGATGTCAAATCCCGTTTTGCGCTAATCTCTTAATACAAGGTTGGCCCATTTCTTGATGACCAAATAAAAACTTAATTGTGTTATGTGTGCATCGATAAAAGAATGCATTATTTCTCCAATGCTGTGACAAGGAATGATATTTTGCAGTGTCAAAAGTAAGTTTTGTTCAAATAACAACGTTTAATGAAACAAATGCGGGTGTTTTCATCCTGATACTTCAATTGAAACATCCATCTATGTAAAATAATGTAGGTCAACATTTATTTACTAGCTACATTACTTTGTATTACTTTTTTTACCTGTGGCCATTAAAATAATTCCTCTTACCTCTCACGGTGAATGGACAGACCTAAAACTTTTAATGAGGTCTCACTTATTTTGAAATCTACTACAATGTTGCCTGCAGAGTTACCTAATCGACTGGCCTTTCTTACCTTTGGACTTGCATGTGACTATTGAGTCCGGAGGACTCTATCATCTGCCACACTGGTACTAAGATTTCTACCTTTGGCGCCTCGTAAATAGTAAATACTGTTCCTTCATGACTAACCACTAAGACGATATTTCTCGATATTGTGTTTTCAGTGATAGATATTTTACCAAAACGGTTTCTCAATCTGCATGGCCTTCGCGAGTCTATTTGGTAAGATTAACTTCTTTACCCCGATTACTTTTTATTTCTTGCTTGCTCTTGTGCCTTTATTTTTTATCCTTATCTCTTGCTTTCTGTTTCTCGCTTTCTCACTTGACCGCTCATTAACTCTCTGCTACCGAAATACCGAATTAAAGAGACATTCCGAGATTTGGTGGGAGGGGACGCATTCAATTTTTACAAAAAAGTATGATCACCACTGAGTCTCTGCATGTCACTACAAAACAACACATTCTAATAATAGGTCCAAAATGAGAGGATTACCGCAATAGCATGATTGTATTGTTTCAAATTTTAGAACCACCTACTTCGTACAATACACTCCATTTCGAAAAAGACGATTGATATCAATGATAAGGAAGCCGTTCGAGACAATCTCGTCCGCTTGGAAATATTCTTTGATGAATTGAACTATGCAGTTACGAAGGAAGTTCCAGCATATCTGGTAAGATGCTTAACAAAAACTGATTAATATAAAGGACAGGTGTTACATTGATTGTTCTGGTATTCGATCGACCACAAAATGGTAAGAAATGAAGAGTGACATTGACAGCCTTTAAAAAGTCAATTTTAGTCAATTACATTTATCATTACATTAACTTAACTCCCACTTGAGCAAAATCTGTTCGTCGAAAATAATAATGGTCAATCTCCTCGACCCCATTGTTTCGTCACCGGGTTACGTCAAGCTACTGGTATATTCTCGATAGTTATAATACGTAAGATCAAGGTTTTGAGATGATTTTTTTTTTCCAATGACTGGGAAGCCATCTCGAAAACATAAACACCGACTAAGTTTAGGCTTGTTTAGACTTGTTTGAATGCATATTTTACTGATTCCGAAAGTGTTCATGTAAATGTAAATTTGAAAAAAAAAGACTATATGTGTCCAATCACAGGGGAAATAACTGTTAATATGAGTAAAATACTCAGGAACATAACTAGAAAAACAAGCATGATGGACTTGAAGAATATGGTTTCTAGCTAGTTCCATTACCATATAAGACATGAATCTATGTGTAGTGATTTAAAGCCAGTACTTTGAAAGTTAAATAATTGTTATTTTATCACAGGAAGAAAGTTTGTTCAGTGATATCGGCGGAACGCTTGGTCTCTACATCGGGTTTTCTCTGATAACCGTTTGTGAGTTTGCCGCTGTTGTCATATTACTCATTCGCTTCTTTTGCAAAAAAAGACTGTAT
The DNA here is from genome assembly GCA_023653785.1 of Ophioderma brevispina. NCBI lineage: Eukaryota > Metazoa > Echinodermata > Ophiuroidea > Amphilepidida > Ophiodermatidae > Ophioderma > Ophioderma brevispina. The sequence continues at coordinate 17,412 of JAMKCH010077098.1, read as the reverse complement.
TAACAGATGACTGGAGGAAAGAAAGACTTCCACGGGCAAACAGCAGACTAAGCCTTGGAGAAAATGCGTATGCTTCAACCGGATTTCAATTATATGTTAAAAACAACTAACTTAAAAACTGGAATTGAACTGAAATGAACTATAAACAGCATGACGTTTAAGTACCCTTTACTTTGCATAATTTACCAGGGGATAACAAGGATATATATAATCCATGTTGTTGTGCGACTTTCTTCCTGCTCAGTCATCAGAAGCCCAGTACAGTATGAGAACACGAGTACGGGAACTGATACAGATACCAGTACCAAGGCAAGAGTACAGGTATAATGAGAGCGGTTACATGGCCATGATTATGAAAGTGGTCGGAGATTTCGGGGTGGGGGGGCAAAGGCCGGCGCCACGGGGGGGCATGGGGGGGGGGGCTTTTGCCCGCCCAAATTTTTTTCTTGCCCCCTAGTTTGCCCCCCCCCCCCCCCCCCCGGCTGAAAGAAAAATGGGGGATTTTTGGCAAAATTCGGCGATTGGGGCCGAAAAAATCACAAACTTGGGGGAACAATCAGCGATTTGGGCCAAAAATTTGTTAAAATATCAAATATTTTATACTTTGCCCCCCCCCCCAGAATTTCACTTTTGCCCCCCCCCCCAAAAAAAAACACTTTGCCCCCGTTTGCCCCCCCCCCCAGAAAAAGAGGTCTGGCGCCGGCACTGGGGGGGGGGGGCATTAACCGCGGGGTCAGTGTATTGGAACACTTGTAAGTTTGGGTACGAGTATGGGTACCTGGGCATATGAGTATTGGTACTTGAATAGATAAAGGTATGTGTATAGTATAGGTATAGTTTCAATAATGAGTAATTGAGCTGGAGTGCATGTTCAATCTTTTAATCTAACAATATAATGTTATATTTTGGTTTTAATAGTCTAAATGGATTAATGCAATCTTTTCATTTGGATGGATGGATTTAAGATGCTGTAATACGCTATTATTAGATATTAGGGAAACCTAACTACAGAAAATCATTAATGGGGGCATCACTGGAAGACTTGGGGCCAAGTAGTTATATTGCCCGTAGGAAAGTCATTTGATCTCCAAAATGGCAGATCTGTGCAGTACATAAATACCACAGAGCTTGAAAAGATACTTTGTCTGCTGTCATTCTTTAAGCCAAAAGAGCTTCAGTTCTTCGGAATAAAATGATTCCAGTTTGTGGTCCTACAAGTTGACTTGCAACAGACGGACTCCATGGTAACACTTGGATTATTGTATGTGGAATGTTGGCCTCATTGAGGGACATATAAAACCCTGTCGTTGAACTGCTAATCAACGTTATTTCAGGACGGCAGTGACTCAAGCATATGAATGGTTTGCCAGAGGCATATAGACCAACAACATCATTTTTAAAGAGGGCTACGGATCCTGAACGGCATCTGCATCCAGTTGGAATTTTTGTCCTATTATACTAAACTATGCCTCCTTTGGTTATAATTTCGATCTATCTTGGGTATAAGCAATGGTTGTGGTGAATTTCTTCTTTTGTCGTTGTGATTTTACCGAAAAACGTAGGCAGTGTACAGTGGCTTTTAAATTAGCATTTGTATTTGTGTTAATCATATTTCTCAGCTTAGAGTTGTAATATTCCAATGATTTGAAAACGACAATTCTTGTGGTTTGAAAAACGGGAATGCCTGTGAATGCTACTTGTGCAGCCTCCTGAATATTTATAATATTTAATTAAATCATGTTAAAAAAAGGGTTTTAAAAACCAAAAAACAAGAAAACAATAAATTTTAATATAAAACTTGTGTTGTGCCAAAAAAAGCATGACTTATCTTTACCCTAGCTCTAGTGGACTAGATTATGAGAACTTCCTGAGTAAGAAATGTTAGCAGATGTTCGCAGGCAGAGAACATTAGGAGCACAGTGTCTTGTCTTTTTCATTCTAAGAACTGTACAGGCGGGTTTTTTGTTTGCATTATAGGAAGCCAAATTTCACACTGTTGAGAACAAAAAAGACTGTGTACTTGCTATGTCAAAACATATCAGGTGTAAGATGTGGGTTCCTCGAACATGTTTCAGCGAACAGAGAAGATTGCAAAATTTGCCAGATTGTCTTCGCGTGTTTTGTTGCATCATGGGAAATTTTGCTAATGGATGAAAATCTGTTGCGAGTCATTTTCCTTGCCAGTTGACAAGAGGTTTCACCGAGGTAGACCCCTCAAAAGTAAGGTGGGAATCATAATGGGATGTATGTGTAATGGTTGTGGAGATTTTGAATTGGCTCTGAAAATAGCCGTTTGTTTTTCTTGCGAAAAACAAAATATATTACAATCATGCATACCGTACTTCTCATACTACTGGAGTTGTACAATTTATAATTACAAATGATGTAAAGTTGTTAAAAGACAATATTTTTTGTTTCCTATATGTTAAATACAGAAGTACCCGTTGACATGCCTACTCGTCAACGAATGCCATCACTTTGCATATTTCTTCTGACTTATAATCATACTCACTTTACGATTTTCTGATTGACTTCGTACTTAATGTGGGAGCGCGTGGCCTAGACGGGTTGGGTGGGTGCTGGCCTGTGGCGCATATTTACCAAAAATCCAGGTTCGAATCCGGTGGGGTCACTTGGCTGGGATTATTCGGGTTGCTGTCAATTCTGGATTTAATCTGTATACGAGCGATTGATTAAATAATAATACCCACTCTCCTCCATGTTCACTTGAATTGGGCAATGAATCAGAAAGCATCCAATCCTTTGGAGGGGACGTTTAAGCTGTCGGTCCCGTAAAGAGAGTTCACAACGGTGATGTACATCGCGTCAGGGTTCGAATAAGAGTAGGTTGTAAACCCCTGACTGTTCCCCAATCAGCCACAGTCTCAAACAGCGTGCCATGGTGGAAACGTCCAGTATCAAGGATACACTCGGTGTGGCAGGGAGATATAGTCTACGGGCCCACAGTCGGGAACAATGGTGAAAAAAATAGAGCAAGCGATTTAGTTGACTCTCACGCAACATTAGTTTCACGCTTTATCGTTGTTCGTCTATGGAGCCCGGACTTATGGTACCTGCTGGACAATGATTACTTTCACAACGGTCCCCCCCGGATCAGCTTCCTCAGTTGTATATTGAAATATAAGCAACCCAAAATCACTTTTTTTGCTCTTTAAGACATTTCTGTACGCAAAATACAAGGTAAACAAATCTATCGCGTGCTTACTCTAAGGAACATTAATATGATAACACACTATTGGGGTGCCTCAGAATCTCTCGTCGCACCTTAAGCACACAGCTCTTGGACCTGAATCACGTGTTATTTAACAACGGATATTTATTTTAATAAAAATATTGCATAGTACATGGTGTCAATTGTGGGCGATCCTGTAGTTGGGTCCACGATCAAATATAGGGAAGAACAAATTTTCCATCAGATAGCCGACAAGTTTAAATAGCTTCCCGTTAAGCTTTGCCAACAAGGTTTAAAACGTTGGAAGGAGGGCAGGGCTCGATTGATGAGGGAATTATGGGGTTTTTAAAAAAACAATGTGAAGACAATTTTTGAAAAGTGCTAAAACATTGATTTTGGCAAGGTTTTGCTCAAAACACTAAAAATGGTTTCCATTTTTTAACATACTAACTTGTATCGACGTAGCGAGCGATTAATCTGTACTAGGAAAACGAGGTTATAGTGTTGGAAGGAGGGCAGGGCTCGATTTATGAGGGAATTATGGGGTATAAAAAACAAGGTTTTCGAGCAATCCGCCATATTCGATCGGTGTGAATGAATATTCGGATCACATGATAAATACATGGGCTAGTTCTGATTGGTTAAAAGTCCGAAAAATATTTACGAGGGAGTAGAGGTGAAACGGAACAAAATTTGTTGGTGAGCGTAAAAGGACCGCGTAGTCCGTGTGGACTACTATCAATAACTATGGCACGCTCCCGTATCACATCATGGCAGGTTTTCCGCGCATGTCGAGTTCACGCGATGTGTATCGAGTTTTTCTCGCCATATGGTAGAGTGTGCAGGCGTTATATGTAGAGTTACACGCTATTGTCCATTTGCCAACTCTAATCGGAGTTTGCTCTCATATGGTGAGTTGACATAAACCATGTCCAGTTTTACCTCACCGTATCCAATCATGGCGAGTTTTCCGCGCATGTCGAGTTTCACGACTGATTTTTTTCAACATGAGGAAAACTCGACATGCATTTTTGGGGTATGTGTACAAAAATTCATGTCGAGTTTGCTCATGTTGAGAAAAAAAATAGGTCGAGTTTGCTCATGTTGAGGAAATATCATGTCGAGTTTGCTCTGTTGAGAAAAAACATCATGTCGAGTTTGTCATGTTGAGAGAAAAAATCATGTCCAGTTTGCACATGTTGAGAAATGTCATGTCCCGTTTTTTAAAAATCGGCATGATTGTATCTGGACATGATTTATTATGGACATTGATTTATGAAAATCGGCACATCGAGTTCAAACTGGTAGGCAGCGCTGTACAATCGACATATAGGGGGTTTACACTCGATATACAGAGCATGAAACTCGCCATGATTGATACGTGGAGCGTGCCATAATAATCAGCAATCCAATAAACGGGATACGCGCTGCAACTGCGCAGCATACGCAATTGATTTTTAGCCTTAGATTTGCCCATCCGTACACCAGAAGCCATCAAAAGGGAGGGAGTGTCGAGGTTCGGTAACAGACTAACTGTCGACAGCGGCTGCTAGCTTCAATGCCGATATTCGTTGAAAGGCCACCAAAAAAGAGGTAAATTCCTGTTTTTGTGCAAATTAAGTTCATAGATAGATGATTTGGATCACAACATATTTAGGGGAGCTATCGAACCTCGATGCTGAAGATAAAACTTGATGCTCGAACTATAAAATAGTAATAATACTATGCCTATATGATCGTGGACCCCACCGACAGGATCGCCAAATGTGTTCATGAATGGAATGAATATATATAGACACGATACCAACTTCTTGTAGGCCTACCTTATTTCGATTTTTTTGTTCAAACTACCATTATATATATTGGCCTCAAATTAAAAATGGTTAAGGTCTAGTTTCTGTCGGAACTCGTTTTACCATAGTCTGTAGGGTCGGGGTCAACGTGGAGATTGACATTTTTACCCATTTTTACCCTATAACTCCAAAACCAATGGTTCTTAGATTGTCAAACTATCATTTTTTTAAATCTTATGACTAGATGGACAATATATGGCATACATTTCAATATGATTGGAGCAATTTTAAGTTTGACCCCTGTGAACCTTAAAGTGGGCCCATATTGAAAAACCGGACACCACAAGTGTGTGATAGATTGTTTTTACTAACTACCTAGCATTGAGAGTGGTCAATAGTAACTACAAATGTGTAAAACCTTTCTGTAGTGAGGGTGAATGTTTGACCGGATCCATTGCTCCTGTTCTAAATTACACATTCATTTCTTTTCAAACAAAAAAATTAGTGTCTGTAGAGAAATTATGTTGCAATCCAACATTGTGCATAAATTATTGCAAAATGAGGGATACAAATATGGCATCAATAGTGGCCATTTTTAGGAACTTTGAGTGCTCTCCTGACAAGTGACACATAGAAACATGAAAAATGGTATTAGATAATAGACAATCATGATTTGTACTGACCACTTATTTTTAATTCATGGAAAGCTTTTGATAATCTTATTCAATATATGCAAATTTACAGGAATTCTCACTCATAGTGTAATTGTAATGTCCAAGTAAGGGTATACTATTGATTAAAAATTGGCGCGACACGCAGAATTATCTAATGAACAACCTGCCAAATGGTTTATTTCAAGTCAAGAAACAAAAACGGGAGATATAGCATAAAAAATAACATGTTGTCCACACAATGAAATTGAGAAATAGGCAAATTGATTTTAGGTTTACTAGGCAACATCAACAGGGTTCATGCAGCCTGACAAGTTCTAAACACTATTTGTAAACGAGGTGCGATTGGCTGATTTCTGATCAGCATACAACAAAGTTTATAAGTTTTATCCCCTTGACTTGAAAAACAGTTGGGAGATTTTGCGAGAGATGCCGCCTGTCCGTTATGTTGATGGTTTTTGGTTAGGTTTGTTTTTCAGATCTTCGAAAATTTAAGTCAATATAAATCTGACTTGGGGTTCTTAGCGTGCAATAGGGGTTCCTTCTATGTGGATGTCAAGTTCATGCACAAAAGGTCATCTGAAGTCATATTCCAGACTGAAATCTTGCAGGGGATATGCAAGTTTACTTGCGATATTGTTGTATTTATATCCTCCACCTAAGTTTTTTGCAAGTTCTGGGAAATAAAACCATATAAATGCGTTGCTAAGCAAACAAATATTAAAATATGGTAGAGTAGAGTGAGATAAAGGCGTGTTCCGAGCGTCTTTGGGACTCCCCCTGATTTACCGGAAGTATAGTTATCGATTTTGATATAGATGAAGGCCGTTATTTTCTCATTGTAGTCTCCTGAAATGAGCCTCAAAATCCATTTTATTTCCCAACATATATAAACAAATATCCGCCGTTTTAGTGGTTAACATCCTTTAGCACAGTTATGGAACCCAGGAGATTTTGGCCATTTGGCACAGAAGAGTAGTTGCACAGTGTGCCCATTCTGGCCTCTGCACAGTGTGGGGACTGGAGACGGAGACCACAGCATGGCCAGAATGGGAGCTGCACATTGGGGCCAGATTGGCATCTGCCAGTCTGGCCCCACAGGCTGTTCAATGAGTAATTGCCAATTGGCCCAGTTGGCATTTGCCAATCGGGCCCAGGTGGAGCCACTACTGGCCCCAGGTTGTATCCATAGCAATTATATTTGAACCAAAAATAATGACTTGGTTCAGGTATTTCCCTTCCTCTTGTTATGGTTAAAATGTTGGCTGGTTCCCATTATCATATACAGATATTTGGTAAAAGAATACATTCATGTTTGAGCATTCTTGTGATGGTTCTGGATGGTTCCGGTGTTTCGGTCCTTGTGTATTAAGCATGGTTATTGAGCATTGTCTGGAACCCAAAATTCGCATTTTGGTTTAAATGGTCAAAATCATGATTTGTAAAACAAAGGGGACCATTTTTTGGATGGTTCCCAGAAGATTTATGGATGGTTGCTGGTGTTTCGGTTCCTTTGCATATTAATGTTTGTTGAGCTTTGTCTGGAAACCGATTCAACGATTTATGGCCTCAAAATGGTCAAAATTTTATGATTTTTTAACAAAAGTGGAAACTTTGATAGTTCCCAGATTGTGTCTCGGATGGTTCGGGTGTTTCGGATCCTTTGGGTTATTAAGGTTGTTGAGCATTGTCTGGCCACCCAAATGAGATTTTGGTTCCAAATGGTCAAAATCATGATGTTTTTTAAAACAAAGTGGACACTTTGGGTGGTTTGGATGGTTCCCGGTGTTTTCGGTTCCTTTGCATTTTAATGGTTGTTGAGACGTTGTCTGGAACCGATTCACTATTTTGGCTCAAAGATTCTGATTTTTAAACAAAAAGTGGACACTTGGATAGTTCCCAAGATGGTTTCTGGATGGTTCCCGGTGTTTTCGGTTCCTTTGTGAATCAATGGTTTTTGAGCAGTATGTCTGAAAGCCAATTAACCTATTTTAGTTAAAAATCGTCAACATTATGATTTTAACAGAAGTGGACACATGGGTGGTTCCCAGTGGTTTCTGGATGGTTCATGCCGTTGTTTTACGGCTAATTTGTGTTGTTGAGCCTTGTGTGGAACCCGATTCAAACTATTTTGCTTTAAATTATGATTTAAACAAAAGTGGACAATTTGGAGGTCCCAGCTTTTCTGGATGGTTTCCTGGTGTTGGGTGGTTCCATTGTGAGATCATGGTTGGTCCAAAATGGTCAAAATTAGGATTTTTAACCAAAATTGGGGACACTTTGGAAGATTCCTTCTCAGATGGCTTATAGTGGTTACCGGTGTTTTCGGCTCTTTGTGTATCGATTGTTGTTGATCCTTGCCTGAGCCTCCAAATCGGCGATTTCGGTCCAAAATAAAAAGTGAACACCTGGATGGTTCCCAGATGGTTACTGGACGGTTCTCGGTGTTTTCTGTTCCTTTGCATATTAATGGTTTTGTGAGCTTTGTCTGGAACCCCGATATTCAACTTATTATGGCCTCAAATTGATGATTTTTATTTTTAAACAAAAAAAGTGACACTTTGGATAGTTCCAGATTGTTTATGGCTGGTTACCGGTGTTTGGTTCTTTTAGAATCAAATGGTTTTTGAGCAGATGTCTGAAAACCAATTCAACTATTTTAGTTAAAAATAGGCAAAATTATGATTTTTAAACAGAAGTGGACACATTGGGTGGTTCCAGTGGTTTCTGGATGGGTTCATGGCGTTTACGGCTCCTTTGTGTTGTTGAGCATTGTGTGGAACCCGATTCAAACTTATTTTGCTTTAAATTATTGATTTTTAAACCAAAAGTGGACAATTTGGAGGTTCCCAGCTTTTCTGGAGGTTAATGGGGTTTGTGGGCTCAATTGTGGATCAAGGGTGGTTTCCAAAATGGTCAAATCAAAATTAGGATTTTTAAGGAAAGTGGCCACTTTGGACGATTCTCAGATGGCTTATAGTGTTCCCGGGTTGTTTTCGGCTCCTTTGTGTATCGATTGTTGTTGATCCTTGCCTGAGCCTCCAAATCGGCGATTTCGGTCCCAAAATAAAAGTGAACACATTGGATGATTCCAGACATGCAGTTATGGCTGGTTCTCGGTGTTTTCTGCTTATATGATGTTATTGATGGTTCTGATCATGCCTGAAAACTCAACTTGGCTATTTTGGTCCAAATGGTCCAAATATTGTTTTTAAACATAAGTGGACACTTGGATGGTTCCCCGATGGGGTTCGGAGGTTCCCGGTGTTTTCGGATACTTTGTGGATAATGTGGTTGTTGAGAATGTCTGGAGTTGCAAATTAGCTTTTTGGTTCAACTGCGTCATTACTGCCCCCAAAAAATCATGATTTTTTTAAAAAAAGCCACCGTTAATGGTCACAAATTTATGGATGGTTCCCGGTATGTTCGGTTCCTTGGTGTATCAACACACGTCAAGTCCGCACAACAGAGAGCCACGTGTTGCGCAGGCGGATTAAGCGCAGGACTCATGATCATTAAAACCATTGTAAATCCTAAGTTCGAGCACCCGCGTGTTGTCTAATGTTTGTGTCTCTGCAAGATACTACATTTTAATTGCCTCGTTTACCCAAGCGAAATCTGGAAGCTGTTATGGGGATATACAATCTAAGTGCTGCATAGGGATGTGCGCTTAGCCAGCCTGCGGCCTAGATGAAGCGAAATGATTGTGACATTGTTTTTGTATTTCTTTTCGGATTCCCTCTTCTCTCTCCTCTAAATACTCTGTCCATCTATCATTATATTGTTTTCCTCCCATCTCTCATCTCTATTTCTGCTATGACCATCTCCCATCTCTCTTTCTATTATCCCTCAACAGTTTCCAGCTACAAATACGTTTCTCTCTCATCCGTTCCCTCTCTCTTGACACATTGCCTCTCCCCTTCTCCACTCTATGTCTCTCTTATCTCTCTCTCCCCTATCTTCAACAATGTCCACTGCTACAAATGAGGGCCTATAGTTTTCTTTATCATTCAGTATATCTCGCTTATCGTCCACCTATCTTTCTCTCTCTCGCTTCCTCTTTCTCCCTCCCTCTATATCCTTCTCTTTATCCCTCCCCTCTCTCACTCGATCTCCACCTCTCACTCCTCTCAGCCCGCCTCTCTCTATAACGTTCTCTATGCATGCAGTGGCGTCCCTAACGGGAGCGGATGCGTAGCACAGGCGTACAGACGATCACGCGAATCATAATATGCGCGAGTGTGACATGCACGACGATGCGTTCACGGCGCGGTCATGTGAGATGTTGTGCGATCACCATGGACGTCACCACTGATAAATACCAGTCGTTGTTTGCCAAATCAGCAAGTGTTTAAGTAACTTGCGCACGGCGCGCTTTGAAAGCAAAGTCATGATTTGGGGAGGAGTGTTCCGGTGCTACCGATAGAAAATGAGGAAAACTCAACAAAACTCCCATCGGATGGCGATACCCATGCAAAGTTGCGTTGTTTTAATAATAGAGACTACTCCAGGAGGCCCGTTAGGTGATTGAACGGGAGCGATCACTGAAATGGAGGCGATAATTGAAACAGAAGCATCACTTAAAAACAGAATGGAATTCACTGAAGAAGTGACACATACACACTATAGCGTACACAGCCACAACCACATCAGTAAAACACACAGATAGGAATTGTTGACAGCTCCTCAAAACGCCAGTATAATTCAACGTTTAGGACTCCCCGGACAAAAACATCTGGCATCTTTAAATTTCTCGTAGATTCCGTCATATTAGTCTGTAGACTAATGTCGTTACCATTTGAAACGTTTTAATCCCGTTAAAACTTTTGTATCTTTTTGTCAAAACTACTCCCCGTGTCCTAACTAGGTTCGTCCTACACTTGCCCATTTCTGACCATTTTTAAAATACATTTTATGGTTTTAAAATCCTGGAACCTGTATTGTACCTAAGTTTAAATGGTTATCGTAAATTTTACGGTTACATTTTTACGCATTTTTTCCGTAAAACACTATTTATTGTTTATTTTCGGTATTCACCGTAAAATTACGGTCAACCGAAACTTTGCATGTAGACTAGACGAGCTTCTCAAAAAGATGCAGTATAAGGAAGTACAGGCATTTTTAGTAGAAGCGTTTCAACCAATTTTTCTAGACTGATCATTTTGTGCTGATGCGGAAAAAATGCCGGTTGCGTGCTGAATTTGAGTGCAACGGGGTCAAAATGGGTAAAAAAATAAAAATGGCCGCAAAAAATGAAACATATTTCATATTTATTTTTGGCTAATATGCATTTCTACTAGTAAAAGTTATCAGTCCACGTGAAGCTGAGTATATTTTCAATAACCTACCGCATAAGTCTTTCAATGAGCTGAGCAAATTGGAGAATTTCAAAATGGGCCGCCACAAATACTGACGTAATTAAAATGAAAAATTATACTTCCTCAAATGGAATTTTTTATGCAAAATGTATTTATGAAGAAGCACGGACGGTTCATGGAGTACTGTTTCCAGTGAAAGGAAGGCTACTTGAGGCGATTTCACATTTAAGCCATGACACAGCTATATTTTTAGGTTTGTGTCTTAGAATAAGAAAGAGGCACAGGCCCTCCTACTATGATATGCTTTGTTAAATTTTTTGTAAGTCACTTGTCGGCCTAGCATATCGGTCCATACTTTTATGTAACATATGCAAAATAGAAATTGTAGACTAGAATGTTTGGACCTTTCAAAATGACTTGCAAGACATTGTAAAGGCCCCTAAAACAAATATCTTCCAATATATTCCGTAGGAAGTGAAGGGAATCGTCAGACCAGTAAATTAATAAAATGATAGTACCCTTCCCCATTATTAATGATTGGTCCCAAACGATCGTAGGTCAATCAGCTTGTTCTTACAACACACTTTTCCGAAACAATGAGATTGGTATCCAATGTCCAGGTTCAAAACGATAAGACTGTAAGATATATTATGGGTCTTACCTTTCGATTAAACAAATATTTTGGGAGCTTTACAAAAGCTGACACCACCAATGCAAAATTAAATAGTTCTAGTAGTAAAGGGGCTCAAAAGATGCCTCGCGTAGTGACCCCCCACCCCTCGCCATAAGACCGCAATTAAATTAGGAGCAGGAAGGAGCATGGGACCCAGGTCAAACCTCATCGTTTACTCTCCCCCATACAGCAACAGAAAAGGTTTGACACTTTAGGTAGTTTAGTATGGACCCCTCTATATCAAGGCAAGGTAGGGTAGTACTCTCAATTTGTGGTATCCCTTTTTCAAAAGGGGCCATAAAATGGTCGTACATGTGAAATGTATCACCGGCCACCTATTGTCCATTAGTCATAAGGATTCCACAACTGTATTAGTGTGTACCATCAATGACAATGGGTTTTCAGTTATTAGGGGAAAAAAATGGTAAAATGGTAGTAGTAGTTTAGAAGTAGGATCTGTTTCAGACAAAGATAAGACCCAACAAAGAAATTAAACTGAAGTAAAATAAATGAGTGGACAATGAAAACCAAAACATTGTGATGTTTGTCATGTGCCCTCAAAATTTCCTTCGTGAAAACGTCTATTTTTCAAAACCGTCTGTATGATTTATCATTTTTTCTTCTAAATTTATGAGATGTAATTTTGGAACAAAACCCAATATTCTGGGCTCGTCTTGCCTTTCTCAAAAAAAACACGTGATTATAAATATGAGTATTTATCTGCCTGGTTCCTCCTACTCAGTGTGTCGTAAGTTTTCGGTAGTTTGGGAAATTTGATCGTTTGATTTTTTGATAAAACACATAAATACGACGGGAAAAAAAATAAGAAAGAAGAAACAAGAATTATGAAAGAAAGAAAATAAAGAAATATAAAAAAGACAGGAAATGGAACGATAAAATAGAAAGAAAAGAAGAAAAAAGAAAAAGCTTAAAAAAAGAAAAGAAAAAAAAATAAAAAAAAGAAAACTTAAAACGAAAAGGAAACTAAAAAGAAAGAACTAAAAAAAACAAGAACTTAAAAAAGAAAGAAAGGAAACTAAAAACAAAGAAACTTGAAAGAAAGAAAGAGAAGAACAGGAGGGGGGAAAAACGAAAAACAAAGAGAAAAGAGAAAGAAAGAAAAGAAGAAAGAACTAAAAAAAAAAGAAAGAAAAATTTGAAAGACAAAACTCAAAAAAAACAGAAAGGAACTTGTGAAAGAACGAAAGAACTAAAAACAAAGAGAAAGGAGAAGAGAAGAAAAAGAAACTAAAAACAAAGAAAGAACACATGAAAGAAGAAACTAAAAACAAATAAACCGAAAACTTGAAAGAAAGAAAGAAAGAACGTAAAAACCACAAAAAAAAAGGAAAGAACTAAAATCAAAGAAAGAAAGAACTAAAAACAAAGGACAGAAAGAAACTTGAATGAAAGAAAGAACTAAAAGAAATAATGTCAATCAAAGTAACAAGTTGAGTTTGTGAAATACCAAATGGGTAATACCAGATTAATTGTCAGCTGCACTACCGGTACCAGACACTTCAAAATGGTCGCCCTATACTCTGCTGGTACCAACTAGGCTAGCCTCTGATATTGGGGGTACCACGTGCAATCAAGCTTAAATGATCTCTCACACCTCAAGGAATATAGAATGACCCAGGACAGAACAGATATCCTGCTGTTATGGGCCTATCAGACCCCCTAAATGGGCCCTTGGGACCCCATCTAGGTTACAGTCTAGGAAACAGGCCTACAGAAAGACCAATCTACCAGTATAATAATCGATGCCTTGGATGGACCAAATTTCGTAAAATGCCATTAGACCCAGGTAGGTAGGTATTATAGGTAGGACTATTAAGGGGTTTGGGTCATATCTAATCCCCGCCATAATTTTCCTTTTCAAATTTTCGCATCCTATAAATACGTTTTATCGATATGATCGAAAAATTCAAGGAAAAAAAGCGGGGGTCACCGATTATCATGTTGAGTTAAAAAGCCATTACAAAATAAACATTTTCGCCAGACCAGATTACACATAAGTCTATGGAAAATCATTTTTTTTGAGGACATTTTTATTATAGTAACAAAAATTTAGCCATTAATTTTTGTTGTGATTTTTTTACGCCACAAGGGCTAGTCAAAAAAAACTTGACCGGATGTATCCGCATTGAATTTTTAAAGAACATATATTTAACATCTGTGGTGTCATCCGAAAGCCAATTTCATTATCTTTATTGCTGCAAAGATTAAAAAAAAATGCCCATCGGATAAGTTGTAGACCGAGCTACAGTCTTTGAATCAAGTAGTTCAGTTTTTACCACCACCACGGATTCCCTTTAAATACACCGGTGGCCACTAAGACAAATGACTCCCCAAAAAGATGATAAGGGTATTGTCAATGATTAGGGGAAAATATAGTGGTATCTAAAAGGTGGAAAAAATCCGTGATAATGGGAAGGTCTATTTTTTAAAACACTTTTTTTAAGATTTGGGCATATTTTGGTCTACAACTATTAGACAATACTTCAAACCTCAAAAGGTTGTCACCGATGTCTGTTCCTTCATATGTATGATTCTTTCAACTCCAGAAACTAATACATAGATCAAGTTAATTTATTTTTCAACTGATTTTTATAAGTGATGAAGGACGTAAAAGTGTTTTGTTAAGAGGATCGGTGGCAATTGCGACTGAATTTGTGGGTTAAATAAATTTATTATGCAGTGCTATCAAATAGTGTTTCTTCTGGACACTGATTGCTTCGCTGAACGCCGTTTCACTCAATCGGAATCCGTGGACAGAGCGCCAAAACCGGATACTTGATTAAACGACTTAGCTCGGTCTATACCTAACCGATTGTGAAGGATCTTTGCAGCAAAATTAAAGATAATGAACTAAGCCTTCAGACGATACCAAACATGTTAGAATGAGTATTAAAAATTCAAAATGGCTGACACAATCAGGGTCAAGTTTTTTGAACTCCACCTGTATATAAGTTGCCCGCAACTCATGTCAGCTTTCAATAAAAACAAAAAAATATGGGGCAACCGGCGAGCGCAACTTGCCGAAAAAAAATCAAAATCTTAAAAAAAGAATAATTTTTTGAAAAATGAACACTTGCGACATCTTAGTGGTATACATCAGAAAAAGAAGCATAAGAAACGCAAAGGTTGAGGCGAGATCTTTGAGTTGTGCGTGATACAGCGAGTATCGATTCTTTCGATTTAAGCCTATAACATTCGCTTTAACCTTTTCTATCTTTTAAGACAATTCAGTAGCCAAATACAACAAATCTAAAATTCAAAAAAACAAAAATGTTTGTTAAATCCTATAATTCTGCAGTTGTTGTGACAGGAGAGGGGCATCACTCCCGGTTAGCCTATATATTAGGGTTTTAGGGTTTTGTTCTTACCGGGACATGTCCATGAGGATTCTCACCGGACTCCCTCAATTTAACAGGAATATTTCAAATAAAAACTACCACTAAGGCAACCACTATTCGAAGGACCCACCGTCCCCACACATAAGCAGCAAACATTTTTCCAGCAACAAATGCATACGGAACCCAAATTCGGAACATTGGGTAAGATAAAGCTTTTTCTCTATCTGATAAAAGTACGAATGCCAATATTAAAAAATAAGGCATAGGCACCATTTGCGCATTTTTTAAGCATAGTGAGACTCGTATCGGGCTGACTCGCTATATCTCCAATTACGCATTGAATCTTCATAATATATTATTTTTAAAACCGTGTGACGGATGTGAAAAAGCACCAGAAATTATATAGTTGTGGAGGAAATGAGGAGGGCCTACTAACAATAAATCACGAAATGCATGTAATTTGGTATTTTACTGCTGAGACTAAGCCGGGACAGCCACAAGTCCTCTGGTCGAGACAAATGTGCGGACAACGCTTATGGGGAGGGCGAATTTCCCTACCCATTCCTCACTGCCTCAAAGATGCCAGGGAGAGGGGAGAAAACACCAATGAGAAACAGTGTTGAACAAAGGGCAATAACGGAAGGATGGTTCCTGAGTTGTTCAAAGGTCCCATCTAGGCGTCCCCCATGCATCCCCCACCTCGCCCCGCGCGCGTGAGTAAAGAGTAAAGAAATGTTTTTATTTGCGTAAAAAAACTCGTCTTGCTACGCGGGATGTGCGGGCTTGTTTGTTAAGCGCGGACAATCAACGCTACAGTCTGGGAAGATATTTTGGGAAGATATTGAGGAATGGAAACGATGCCAAAAGTTGAATCTGACCCAAACTCCTTAAGATAATAACTGTATAAGTTTAGGCTCATATGAAAAACTACAATTTGGGGGTAGTGACATCCATTATTACACAAAGGGACTCATGTCAAAGAATAAGTACCATTTCCACAACACCCTTTCTATGAAAAAGAGGGAACGATATGATTTTGAGGACCCCTGGATTAGTTATAGTCATCCCTTCTTTCCATTGATTATGAAAAAAATAAATACCGTCCATACAGAAAAATAATAATGTCATATAAGTGCAAATCAGCCAAAAATGTTTATTTACACAGACAGTAAAATCCAAAAAATATATCATGGATTTGTTAGCTCTAAATGATGGAAAATTACTAGTTTTATAGTAACATATTTAGAGCCATATACTAGCATAATATTTGCAACATTACCATACAATTATTATAAGGTTGCCAAGACACCCCCCCCCCCCACCCATCAGTTTGAGGGCATTGTCCTAGCCCTGGAGGTACTTCTTTGTCATGTCTTGCTAAAATGCCTGAGGACAAAGCAAGCAGGAAAACCTCACCTGTATTACCAAAAAACAGGTTCTCAAATATTGCGCTGTGGAATTGACATAAATCAAATTAATTAAATGTAGATTATTTTGGTTCTTTGGGTTTTTAATGATTTCAGATAAATTTGGTAAGGCATTTAATTGCATTATACATGATTTACATCTGACAATACTTGAATTGTGTGTATTCAGGAGTGGCAATAAAGGATTGCGATTGCACAAAAAAATTAACATTCTTGCGCCATCCTGAATTACCCCAGAAATTACACAACAATATCAAAGTATTGTCACATCTAAAATATGGAGATATATTTTCAGAAAGTTCTAAGTCTGTAAATGTCAAAAATATTAAAAAAAAAAAAAACAAGGCGGTTCCCGAACCACAAAGTGTCGCATGGGTTGCGCGATCACTTGCTTTATGATGAAGTATGGCACTGGATGATTAGAAAGAGAACAAATGCAATGGAGATACAGGGTATACAAAATTTACCGAAGTTTGAAAGTAAATCGGACATGTGTTAGCCAGCCGACCATTTTAAAAAAGTGTAACCACCCCACTCTGCCCCCTCCCTAACACACTACCCCTCCCCGTCGCATCCACCAGACCGCTCCACCGGCATCCCGATTTGTGAATGGGGCTAAAGGTGAGTGAGGTCCGCAATGTCACGTGAGGTCAGCAAGGTCACGTGAGGTCAAGCAAGGGTCAAGTTGAAGGTCACCTAGAGATCATTTGGGGTCACAAACGTCACCAAAAGTCACCAAGGTCCAAGAAGTAAACAAGGTCACAGAAGTCGCCAGGATCACGCAAGGTCACAAGGGTCACAAAAGTCACCAAGGTCACCACAAGGTCACCAAGGTCACACAAGGTCACCAAGGTCAACACAAGGTCACCAAGGCACCGCCCCTCCGCCGACACCACCCAACCTTCCCGACGCACCCTACCCCGACGCACCCCCCCGACCCCCCAACTCCCCCCCAAAAAACTTAAAAAAAAAACCCCC
>JAMKCH010077091.1:0-24084 GCA_023653785.1 Ophioderma brevispina | reverse complement strand
TCAGCATGCGTATCAGTCACAATAAATGCTTTATTTTGTACCAGTAGGCACATTTTAGAAGTGTGAATATGTGTTTAATGCATGTAGGACAACTTATGCTAATCAGTGTATATTCAGAAAATTTGTCCTCTGTATATGTGCAGGACCCTATTTTAAATGTGAGAACAGAAGGAATGCCTTCCATTTTTATCACCCTATATGATTTTATCAAAGGGATGCTTGTTTTAGAAGAGACCTACACTATTTACTTTCTGGCTACACTGTTTTACTAATATTTTATTAGTTCAACTTCCATAGCATTAATACACTTGAGCATCAGAAGTTTTGCTCTTACAGGGTAATTTTATTTCTGATCACCCTGTATAATCAAAAGTACACAAGAATATGGGTTATATCTGTTTTGAAAGCAACTTGCTTCAATTACAAATGACCAGGAAAAGATTTACTCTGAAAAATAGTATGAAAATCTTTTATCCCATGTTTGTATTTTACACTTCCAAATAAGCATAATTTTGACCACCCTGTATAGTTAACTCTTTCTTCCTTGCTTGTTTGAAGGGCCTAAGCAATACCTTTCTGAATCAATATTTCTTTTGATCTACATATCATTCAGAAAAGGAAACCACACAGATCACCATGACAAGAAAAATGTTAACTTTTTTGTTGTTTCACCCTGTATATTTCTGACCCACCCTGTATGATAAAGTTGTACTTAGCTGCTTTGGCATCATTGTAATATAAGCTTTCCAAAAATGTGTACTTTTAATTGTCTAGAATTAGGAGTGGGCTATACGGAGGACAAAATTACTTTTTTGGTTATTTTCATTAGGGCTGGGTTTCTTTGTATTCTATTAAACCTATCTCAACATGAAATGAGAAAATTGTTTACCTCTGGTCCAAGAAAAAAGTGTGCAGTGCCCTCTTGTGTCATGTCCTTTAATTTTGTGGTAGGAGTGGATTTGAGCAGAAAATCCCTCTAATTACTCTTTTCAAAGGTATTTTGTAATGCTTTTGATGTTTACTTTTATGTAAATGAGCTCAAGATAGCTGATTTTGAAAGTTGCATAAAAATTGGACATTGCGTTTTCTTAAAAATTGCAGTTTTAGGTCAAAATTTAGCGTGAGGGTGCTTTTTCTCATTTGCTGTTTTGAAGTTTACAGCCATGAAGGTCCTCCCAAATTTGACCAGCTCAAGAAATTGGAGTACTTTATTACATGTAGTGTTGTCTGCATTGCTCCTTTCAACTTTCCTTTGAATGCTCCCCCTTCAATTCTACACAAAGTAAGTGTATTGACCCCGGTAACATTTGAATACGAGCATGTGAGGAACATTCAAATGAATGCTATATACAGGCAACTAAATGATATAGAATGATCAAATTTCTTGAGCAGTCAAGTTTGTGATCATCCTTTGTAGCGCAAACTCAAAAAAAGTCAAAGAAAAAGCGTTGGCGAAATCTTGTGCAGAGCGTCTCACCTAAATTTGACCTAACACGTCCATTTTTTTAACGTCAATGTCCATTTTCATGCAACTTTCAAAATCAGCTCTCTTGACAGCCTCATTCACATATAATTAGACATCAAAGCATTACCACATTGAAAAGAGAGGCATTTTCTGCTCAAATCACTCCCACCACAAAATTAAATGTCCTGACACAGAGGGCGCTGAACACTTTTTTCTCGTAGACCCGAATCACAAAATTTGTCATTTCAACGTTGAGTAGGTTAATATAATACAAGAAACCCAGCCCTATGAAAAGAACAAATGACCCATTTATATCCCACCCTAACGAAATTATGATTAAAAAGGCAACAATTTTTGTATTTTTCTACATGTAATAGTTTGTTAGGAGGACCAATTCATGAAATGCGAGCACCTGGAACACCCCTCCCCAACACTCCCAACAACCCTGCACATCCAAACCCCCCCTCCCCATCTGCAACATCCTCCCAACATCTCCCCTCCCCCAACGCCCCCCGACCTTCCCCTTACCAACCATGCCACCCCCCACATTCCCCTTACCCACACAATGCCACACCCACCTACCCTTCCCAAAACTCAACACAACCCCTCCCAACACTCAACACGCCTCCCACACTCCTTCCAACATCCCTCTCCACATCCTCCAAACACTCTCCCAACAACCCTTCACACCCTTCCCCTACTCTCCCTACAACCCTTCAACCCCCTTCCCACATTTCCTTCCCCAAAAGGCTCTCAACACCTTCACCAGCCCCCCTCCCCACCACCCCCTACTCCAACATCCCACCTCCATCTCTGCAACACCCACCTTCCTCCTCCCCCCCACTCCCCTTCGCCCCACCCCCCCCCCCCCCACCCCACATCCCCCTCCAACCCCCACATCCCCCTTCAACTCCTCAACATGCCCTGTCTTCCTCTCCTCCGCCTCCCCCCCCACTCCCCCTCCTCAACAGCCCCCCCCTTTCCCCTCCCCCCCACTCCACCCCTCCCCTCCCCCACACCCCCTTTTCCCCTCCCCAACACCCTCCCCTCCCCTCCCCAATACTCCACCTTCCCCTACCGCGGTCCGGAAAGTGTGTAGTCGTGTCACAGACTGCGAGATCTAAATTGGCACGCGGAGAGATTACGGTATCATCCGTCATAGAGACATGTGTTTAATTGAAACTAAATCTCAAAAATCTCCGAAAACGGAGGGTTCTATGGAAGTTTTGCATCAGAGGGTCCGGTTCAACAAACGTTTTGTTTTAAATATGTCCGTAAGTGGGTCTGAACCTATATAACCCCTATTAGCGGAAATTGAACGTTTTTTGTTCCGGTCTTATACTTATGTTGTCGTAAACTCGCAGACAAACGGAAAGTTAACAGCAATCTCTACGGGCAAATCCCATTTTTCCCACAATGCCTTTATTTTTTTTATTTTTTTTATGGTTTTTGTGGGTTTTAATTTATTTTTTCAATTTAGAAACAAATTACTAATTTAACCGACCGCCGTAACCTTCCCCCTCCCCACCCCACCTTACCCCTCCACCCACCCCTCCCCAATCTCTGCTTCCCAACATTAATCTCTCCCTTTTCCCACCCATCTCTCTTTCCCACCCCTCGCCCCGTCCCAACAACCATCTCCATTTCCCAACCATTTCCCCTTCCCAATAACCATTTCCCCTTCCCACAAAAGCCATCCCATCTCCCCTTCCAACATCCCACCCTCCCTCCCTTCACCCCCATTCCCTTTTCTCTTCTCTCCCCCCTCCACCTTCCCAACACATCCCCCCTTCCCAATACCCAAACCTGGGCCCATTCCATGAGTAGGCGCCACTTTTGAATTTTGTCTTTTTCCCTTCCTATCATGTTCAAAATTAATGGGAATCAGAGTATCATTATTGAGGTTTTACCATTCCTCCCTGTGGGCTCTACCTCCCATACCTTACCAATTGCTCTTTCACAGTTTAGGTGTTGTGGATATCATAACAATGCCCTAAATTGACCATTTCTGGTGTCAACTGGAATTAAGTTTTTTGTCAGCTGCCAGTCTCAATCACACCCACATTTTCCCTATTCCCTCTACGTTATTTTGTTGTAGAATAAGAAGTCCCACGTGTATTAAGATAAAAATTAAGGAAATAGCTTTTCTTGTGTAAGTATGATATGCATGCAAAATTCAGTGTGTGGATGTGACATTGTCTGTTCACTTTTACACACATTTTAAAGTGGTTCTTAAAACAAACATCAATTATTTCTTGTTAACAAAATATATTGTCAATTGATAATTTATGTCCTAAAATTATTGGACTAAAACGTTGTTATTGCTCACTCTAATTTTTGTTTACAGCAAAATGGATGCAGAGCACTCATTGTCTGTTCACTTATTTTGTCACATCCACCATATTTTAAATGTAGAATTTGGGGTGTAACAAGAATGAAATATTCCACTTGTAATATTAATTTTGAAATTTTGGAAGAGCTTTATAATGGTACCCTACACATTAGGATCATACGATCTTTATGGGCTGGGCAATCACTTTCATTTCTCCGTTCACTTTTGTGACATTAGTCACATCTGTCACATCCAAAACAACTTTCTTTCACTGCTCAAATATAAATATCATTAGTGTACCCAATTTTAGTTATTTTGTTAGAGCTATTTGGTGTCACTAAAAAGCACAATGAGTTATGTGTCCTATTATGCTCTTTAAATTAATGCCAGACCACTAAAAATGTGTCCGTTCACAGCCATTTGTCACATCCATCAAAAAGGAGTTTTTGGATAAAAATGCCTATCTAACTCATCAACTAACTTGTTTGATTGGCTTTTTCACATTGTATGGGTTATATTTTATAATGTCATTAAGGTTGCTTGATGTATTTCAGAACCATTTCCATTTTTAAATTTTTCATAAACACTGTCTTTTAGCCTTGCTCAGTAATGCATGAGCTTATTAAACATAATTTGAAGCAAAGAGGCCAGAAAAACATTTTAAATTAAAAAATGTGATAGCTTATGTCAAAAAATTCAGTTGGATTGAATAAAACATAATTCTTCAGATTAAACAACTACTCATAATAATGCAATTGTCCGTTCACAAGAAAGAAATGTCACATCCACCCCTAAAACTAGCCAATATACTGCTGATTCCCAATAAAAGTGTTTTGAAATATTCTACTCTGTTGTAGGAACTCATAAAATGTTAAATCTTCAACTCAAGCATTCTTTGGTTGGAAACACTTTTATTCAACATCATTAGTTGTCCGTTCACATTGTAATAAGTCACATCCAACTTTTTACAAACATTGATATCAACTATCTATTTATCCTGGCCAGCTGGCATTATTTGTCTCTATTACCTATACTAAGAGCTTTAAACCATTGAATTATCAGAGCCATACATTGATTATTTTCAGTGTGAAGTAAACTATTAGTAGTCAATTCCCATTTTTGGTCACAAAATACACCTTGAATTTGCCATCTGTGAAATAACAACCAAATTTATTCAAATTTGTCCTAGAGGAAGTCTGGGGCATACTTTCTGTTGCCCAATGTCCATTGACATTATATGGACAAGTCAATATACATTATTCATTTGTAATTTTGAATTAATTTTTCAACAAAATTACCCAAAATTAAACAAGTAACTTGAATTTTATTTGAGAGTGGTGAGCAATTAAGCTAGCCAGAGATATTTTTATGAAACCTGTAGCCTTGGCGAAGAAAACGAGTAGTAACCAACTTTTAACTCACTTTCAAAAATTAACCCTCAGTTGACAAAAAGTGGGCGCCTCTTGTGAAACGGCCACCCGTCTCTTCCCACACCCACCCTCTCTCTCCCACACCCCACCTTTTCCCCACCCCCCCACCTACCCTTTCCAACACCCCAACCTCCTCTTCTCAACACTATTCACCTCCCTTCCCACACCCCCCTCTCCTTCCCATTTCCACTTCCCAACATGGACCAACAACCATTTCCCCTTCCCAACATACCCCACTTTCCCCCTTCCCAACACCCACCTCCGTTCTCAACACCTCCCCCCTCTCTTCTCAACACCCCACATCCTCCTTCTAAACACCTCACCTCACTCCCCTTACCAAATCCCACCTTGACAGCCTTCCCAGCACTCTGCCGCTCCCCTTCACACACCTCCCCAACACTCTTCTTTTTCCAAACAAACCACACGTTCCCCTTTCAAACTTCCCCTCCCAACACCCCCACCTCCCCTTCCCACACCCCACCTCAACAACCTACCTTCGCAACACCCTACCCTATACCCTTCCCAATACCCTAACTGCCCCTTCCCAACACTCCATCCACCACCCCCTTCCAACACCCTTAACCTCGCCCTGGGCCTCCCAACACTCCACTTGTCTAGCCCATCCGCCCCATCTAAGCTTCCCAACAACCCACCTTCCCTTCTCCCACACCATGCTCCATTTCCCCAAACAACCATCTCCATGTTCGCCAACACCACCTCCCCTTCCCAACAATCATTTCCTCTTCCAAAAACAACACCTCCCCTTCCCAACAAAACCATTTTCCTCCCTTTCCAATCTCCCTTTCCCAACCAATCTCCCTTCCCAACAACCATCTCCCTTCCCAAAACCATCTTCCATTTCCCCACACCATGTTGTGGGAAAAGTGGGGAATTCTAATAAGCTCCTTCCCAGGGAAATTTTGACCATTTTGGAGGGAAATCTTGCCTTTTCAGATAAAGAAAATAAAAAAATGGTGGGGAAATTTCACAATTGGGAATGTGAGCTATCTCTTCCCGTGAAATATGCATTTTTTCCTGCCCCTGTTCCCAACACCTGCTCCCTTTCCCAACAACAACCTCCGTTGTCCCAACAACCAGATCTCGCATTGTCCCACACCACCTCCCCCTTCCAAAAATCATTTCCCGTCCTCTCCAAAAACAACCACCGTCCCCTACCTAACAACAATTTCCCTTCCAACATCATTTCCCGGTTGCACACCCAACTCCCCTGCCCAACAACAACCACTACCCTTCCAACACGCAACCTTCGCCCTTCTCTAACAACCATTTTCCTTTCCTTTCCCAACAATCATTTTTTCCCTCTTCCCAACAACCCAACTCACTCCCCTGCCCAAGCAACCAACTTCCCCTTTCCCAACATTCAATTCCCTTCCCCAGCATCTATCTCCCTCCACTCCCCTTCCCCACACATCCCCCCCCCTTGTTTTTTTAGGTCCCACCATCCCCCATTCCAAACATCCCCCATTTCCAACACCGGCCACCTCCTCTTCTCCACCCCACACCGTCCCCCATCCCTTTCCCAACTCCGCTCCCCGTCCGCCAAAGTCCCTTCCCCTCCCTTTCTGCATCCGCTCCCCTTCTCACAGCACTCCCCAACGACTTCCTTTTGTCCAAACATCACACGCTTCCCCTTTCAAAGATTCCCCTTCCCAACACCCTTCCCAACCCCACCTCCCCTTCCCAACACCCCCACCGTTCCCTTCCCACACGTACTCAGTGGTAGCTGTGTGGTAATTACCATGAAGAATTGGCTGTGTATCCAGATGGGCAATGGTTATTTTTTGGTCTGTGGTGGGTGGATTAACCGTGGTTTGGGTGGTTTAAGCGTATAGGTTGCCCTGGGCGTACATGAGCGCTAGCTCTGTAGCCATGGCCCCTATGTTCAAGGGTATTAGGGTTTTGGTAGGCATCAGGTTTTTTGCAAAAGCCAAAGTTGAGAAGTGGTGAGTAACTATATTCACACCGATATTCCATCTAATATTACTGTTTATTTTTTTTTATTATTTTAGAAATTGCTGTTGCTGTGTAGGTTGGTCATGGTCCTACATAACCCCCCTCGCTACTATTGAAGACGGCAAATTTAATCTCAACAATAGCTTTTATATAAGTCCACCCGAAAGGGCCGTATATCAAAGTCCCACGTGTTCTTGTGGTGTAGGATATAAAACTCATTATGAGGCGGATATTCCAGCACGCTCCTGGGTCGAATACATACAAATTCAGGAATGTTAAATTAAGGCCATAACCATTACTCTAGGCCAACATGGCAATGAGCGTTTGTTTCCAAAACACACCATTAATGTCAAAACAGTTTTTATATTTACCCCTATGTCCCAAAAACGGACGTCCGATGTGGCGAAAATGCGATCCTTTTCCCACATGTTTATTAAAGGCGGATGCGGAGCCCGTATATATCTGAGTGATTCCCCCGGGCCAAAAGATAATACGTCAAACAATGCTCTCTTGGACGGTCACCCACCCACTGTCTTAAAACATTAATACTCAAAAATTGGGCCCGCAAACTCATAATAAGAGTCCCATTAAGAATCAACTGTAGAATGCATACTTTAATAATCAAAAAAATATCTCTTCATGTTGAACCGGTTTTGAGACGTGCCCGTTCCCGTGATTTGATATTTGAAAAATGACAAAGTCGCCGGGCATTCCTGCTTCCAAGGCCAAGTGAAGACTTCTACCCATTTTTTTTTTTTGCTCGCTGTGTCGGTCATAGTTGGCCTCCTGGCGGCGGGGTGTTAGCGGCAAGTCTGCAGTACAAAGAATGGCATGCAAGATGCAACGTACACAAATTACACTTATTCTATTTTCGCCCTGGCATGATATCTAAGTTGTTTTGTAACACGTGACATCTTTCTTAAATCACAATCGCAGTTAGTGTCCTTGTGAGTCTGTGGAGTACACCGATAGCCCCTAGACTCAGCTTTCCCAAGTCTGTTCTGAATACAAATATCATTCACCCAAGACTGGGTTTGACGGCCATTTGAGAAGTTAAGAGGACCTATCAGACAAAAATCTTGCATATTTATACATTGGCACAATAACATGCACCAACCTTGCGATCTCACATTTGTATGCTCTCCTCCTTTTCTAAGTAAATCGGCACTGGACTTGTAACACATTTAAAACAAATTTTTGTGCACTCAAACTCCCGAGTCCAAAATGATCAAACGTGGTGTTGCTCTGAAATAGCAGTTAGACAGTGTTTCTAAAAATTCGGTTCGGCTTGGACCTGCGCGGGCACTGGTGGTGGAAAATTGCCCAATCATTGGTTTCTATTGTGGTCAAACAAACACAGGCTCCACCGAGTCGCGAAACTGGCACTTTGAGAGCGCTATTTGATGGTCAAAAGTATCCCAATTGGGCGTTTAAAGCGATCATAGCAACCTCAACATCTGCGGTGACAGGTGACTTAAAGGTCCACCAGGAAATGCAAATGAATTTGACTGTGGTTTTGTCAAGTCGCAGGAGGGACTAGAATGCATTCAATATTTGGGTTTGGTGATGACATCTTAGTGAAACTATTGATTTTTCAGAGATTAATGAAAATTCCAGGTGACTGGGTGAATCTTTCATGACACTAAAAGGAAAATCAATAGTTTGCACTAATGATGTCACTGGTGCTGTATTCTTTTTTTCTGGCCCTATTTATTGGAATGGAATTCCCGTAAAGGGAAAAAATTTTGGAGTAGGTTTATCATCTCATTTCCTGGACCCTTTAACAAACTGGTGGTGGATCTTAGCTGAGTCTCTTCATCGTTTGACATGCACGAACGGAAGGTACGTTGTGCTGTAAGCAGCGCGATGGATTGTGTTGGGCAAGAGGCTGCCTATGTGACGTCAAAACTTATCAAAAATAAACAAAATGTCCGGCATGTCTGAATATTGCAGTTGCAAACCCTGTTACTGCTCAAACTTCACAAATTTACATGCACAACCACTGAGTCCCGAAACAATTCTAAGGACTCTTTAAAACCCAGTGGAGAGTCCATATATTGCACCAAAGGAGAAATTTGGAAGGTATTGTCTCAAAATGTTGGGTAAAATGAACTTTCTAAATTTTAGAAAGTTCTCACGGGATTCCCATAGCGTATGGAAAGTGTGATTAGTGTGAAAGTAGAGGTGGGCTATAGAGGGTCATATTTGGGTCATAGTTTCAGATCACTTCGAACACAGGCTAGAATGATGACTTTAATGATGCTTATCCAATTTTCGAAGAAAAAACATTAGAAAAGTGCGAAAACCAGGGTGCCCCAACGAAAAATCCAAAATGGCCGCCAAATTGGCCAAAAACCATATTTTTTACCATTACCGGTACTTGATTAAGCTTTTGTTTAATCACCTTCATTTTTGTGCCAATACCCATGTTTTGGCCCACAAGGAATTCTTCTATGCAACTTCTATCTCACCATGACTTTTTGTTTTCTCGATATGGCAGTTTAGCTTAATTTCCCAAATGCAATCTGTCAAAAGTTTTAAAATTTTAACTGGTGGGCCATCATCAGAATTGTTCATTTTCTGAATATTAGAGCCATGTAACACTAACCATTTTCCTGTGGCATCAATTTAAAATTTCACAAAAACACTCTCATTGGAATATACAGGGGTCAACAAACTTTCTTACTGTGTGGGTTTCAATGGAGGGCATTTTTATAACACTAAAAAGCCTAGTTTTAAAACCGCAAACACCACGCAAGTCAAATTTTCAGCAAGTGTTCATGATAAAACTCTCTTCGACTTTTTGAATGTTAAAATCACCATTATCAACCGGATGCACATTTTATGGGAAAGCACCCTCAGATCTCAATTTTAAGCAAAAACAGCATTTTAAAGAAAACGAAAGGCTGGTGAGATGAAAGTTGCATAGCATGATTCCTAATACCCCAAAATGTGGGTATTGCCACCAAAATAAAGCAAACTGAACAAAAAATAATTGAGTTATGGTCAAAAATCAAATTTTTGACAATTTGGCAGCCATTTTTTATTTTTCGCTGGTGCCCCCTGGTTTTCGCATTTTATTTTTCATTTTTTTCTTTGAAAGTGGGATCAGGGTGATTAGCATCAAATGAGCCTGTGTTCGAGTGATCTGAAACTATGAACCTTCTGATCTAGGTCTATATCTCACCTATTCTAAGCTAGAAAGCCCCCTACTTCACAGAGACACGAGGACTTTCCAGAAAAGCGGAATAAACTCATTTACTCTTTGACATGGGACATCTTAGAAATAAAACCTTTACCAATTGTACACACTTATCCCTGATTTATAAATTTAGATTTATAAGAATAAGCTAAATGTTGTAGGCCCTAATTCTTTGCTTAGCGTTCTTCTGCATTTTTTTAAATTTCGATGCAAAGTTATTAATCTTCCGATAAATTTAAATGACAGCCATGACAGCACTACAACTGTATTCAGTATACACATACAACAAACATGACAGATGAATTATAAAATCTCACCAAGTTCAGAGTTATACAACAGGTAATTTGAAGTACTTCTGCGCCTGCCTGACTGACCTCCGTGTCACTTCCCCGGCCCAGGCACACTGCGGGACCTTCCGCTCCCGAAAGGTCTTGCCATACTACTTGTTACCATGTCTCCGCTGTACGAGAAAGCATGATAAGAAACTTAACTCATACCTAGTACAACGGAGTCAAACTGAAATTTCGGGCATGTCCGACGAGTCATTATCATCTTTTGCATTTCACACTTACAAGCCCCTCATTTACGAATCAATGTCAAAAACGACGTAAAGGTTTCACTGTACTAACGCGATACTAGTCCCTCTGAGCATGACCCTACCATAATACTAATCATTATGCCCTTAACTTAATCGAGAGGATCATGCCTTATAGAGTATGTATCTGATAATACCAAATTTTTGAGTCACAAAACAATTAACAACAAATTTACACTCTACTAACATAAATATATTACCTGAATACACTTTGGAAGATCCCTTAGAGTGTTAGCAACCACGTAAAGTCCCTCAATAATCTTCAAAAACTCTTCCATGATGTTTCACTTTTTAATCAAATCACTTTGAACTGACATGTAAAAATTACGACCGTGACAAAGTCCGACTTTAGTTTGCCGAGATTTTACCGAAACTAACCAGTATGAAAAGGTTCACATGAACGTGTTTCACCTGTGTGCAATATGATAAAATATAGCGCCTGGGCTTTTTTACCACTCCGCAGAAGAAACATACGCAGGTGTATAACATTGATGTCGTCACCTGCGGAAAAACACCTATTTCTATACACAGGCGGATTCTGCCCGAAAGCCCCGCCCCCCCCCCCCAAATGCCTTAGTGTTTCATGCGCATGCGTGATGCCTGATCACCATGGTACTTGCCCAGCTTCTCTTTTTCCGAGAAAAATGTTATATTTTGGCCTTTTTAGTGCACTTATTTTGGATTTATTGGTGGTACAGGTAGAAGAGTGTTTAGTGGAGAGCCTCGTGGAGGGCTTATTGTTGTTGAGAGGATCAGTAAGATTAATATGAAATTTGTAGTGGTAATGTCTTCATGGATAGAATTTTGAGGCTACTCCGATTCGGTACGACCTGATGATGTGTTTAATTTGGGACTTCACATATAATAGACTGTTAAAGGCACAAAAGAAACGTCATGTGAAGTCCCAATTTTGGGACTAAACTCATACCGTACTATAGTCTCGGCTCCGAAGACGGTGTAGTACTGTGTACGTATCGAAAACACGTGTTTAGACAACATAAAGAAACGTTACTGATTTACCCAAATATTAAAACAACAAACATACCTGCGGAAAACAGTGCACCCCCCCCCAGAAACCATGATATTATAACAACCAAGCCCACGTTTTCTGTTTTACATACTGTGGCATTGCCAACTCGTCTTGTAGCCACCTCCTGATTGGCTTGTGCAAATCTGGGTGAACTAATTATACGTCGATTCCCAGTTGTTTCAGGTTCTCCATGGACTAATGGACGTTTTATTCCAAGCTCCCTTCTCATCGTCTGATATTCTGTACTAAATACAAACTACGAACAGGTGCAAAACGAAATCGACATGTCAGCTGGGATGGAAATATTTCACGAATATTGAATCTTGATCTGTCGGCTTCGATGCCTTGGTTTTCAACTGCTATGACGTTCATTGACCTCACGAGTAACCTCAATCAGATTAAGCTTTGTGTGTGGAGTCCAATAATAAGTTCAAAATTGCTACAAGTAGCCTATTATAGTACCGTAAGGTGACCGCCAAGTGACCCATTTTTGCTGACCCATTTTAGCTATTTTTCTTGACATTGGTTTTTTTTGGTTTTTTCATCATCCACATGTCATGAAATATCATTTTTTAAAAATCGGTCGATCCAGTGGCGTCGTACGAGTAAAGGAGATAAAACTTTTTTTTTGGTACATAACATTTTCTCTTTTTATTTGAGTGCATAGCCTATCCTTCATTCAAACAAAAAATAGAGATTTTTTTAGCATATTCCTCCAGAACTCACATATATCATTCCTTTACTTAAAAGAGTATGAAACCTCACGCTCAAAAAGATTGAAATTCACTCTTTTGAGGGGTGAGTGCGTGTTCCGCTCGTCTTTGGGAGAAATTGGGACACCCTACTTTAACCGAAGTAGTATGTTATATCGGCCTCCATTTCTGATTAACTCCCAAGTATTATTTCCAATTTTATTTGAGAAAAGATTGCTCACGGGAAAAGCACTTGTTTACTATAACAGAGGGAAAAGGGATTCCCTATAGTTGTTTTGCTAGTGCACTGTTAAGTATCTGCACATAAGGAAGTGGGGAATTCCCCAAGATCTAACTTAGAAACTTGTTTATGCTTTGAGATCAAAACATTTTGTAAGACAGGGAATTCCCCCACAAAGTTATTATATGAAGTGATGTATTTAGATTGTGAATTGATTTGATGGTGCAAGGTCTGTTTATGCATGAGGAAGATGTAATGATTATTGTTAGAAAGTGGAATCTATCTGTGAGTAGTTAAATACTAACACTAGAAGGACTCTCTGCCAGCACTCCCACTATATAAACAAGTAGCCGAAGATGCTATTTTATCTGCCTTGAGGAGCAGGCAGACCTGTACAGTGCCAGATTTATTATATTTTTTAATTCCATGTTAGCAGAGTTGCTTTAATTATCTACTGTCGTCTTTGAAGCGAAGTGCGGGGAATCAAAATAGGATTCCAAAATGTGGACAGTAGAATCGTGGTGATATCTTGACTGATCACGTGATTGATATAGCTAGGGACTTACTTTACCTTGACGTCTTGACCTGCTGGACAAAAGTTATCTTCTCAGGACTGAGAAGATTCCCATGGAATAATCCGAGGAGTAAAAAATTATGTGGCACTTCATGTGCGACTGCTCGTTTTGGAGTCTTCGCTGTGAGGACATATCGTACATTGAACTGCAACGCTTTCACACAGGACCTAGCAAACGCTAGTAATTTAATCTCTAAATATGGTGTTTAATTTTATGTAATTTGTTTTGACATACCAAATTCTTGAACCAGAATTAAAATCATTAAAACTGTTTATTAATAAAAATTTTTTTATATCACTTGTGCACAAGGCTTCATTTTATTTGGGGTTTGAAGATACTTCCGACCTCAACCCGTCACGATACTTCATAACAGAATGGGGGTCCTCGTATCCGGGATTGAATGAGATAAATTTGAGCCGTATTGTATCAAACTTTACACACTCAAAAGTGTAATAAATATTCAACATTGTGTCACATTTTGGCATACAAAATTTTGTGTGTATTTATATTACTCTTTGTAAGTTTGGTTTCAGTAAATTGTGTTTGTAGAAGTACACTCATAAGGAGTTTGATCAAAGTGTTCATAGGGGGCAACAACCTTGGGAGAATTTGATGAGTGAGAAAACCTGAGTTAATGAAACGAGCCAAGCATTTAGGCACTTGAGGCACATGCTATGAAACGCACTCACAAAAATATTTGATTGAAAAAGTTTTTTCCAGGAAGATGTTTGGGATAGTTCATATAGGATACGATAGAAGACGGTTCTGGAACAGCACAAGTGATTCCGTAAATTAAAAAGAGCTTGAAATGCAAATGGCATGTAAAAGGCAAATTGCAATTGAATTAAAAAAGAAATTGCAAGTTGAGAGTAAAATAATTGGAAAAGGAAAAATCGCTAATGAAATAGACAAAAAGGATTGAATTGCGGCTAAAAGGAACAAAAAAGACCATTTACACGAACCCTGGAATTGGAAAAGGAAAATTTCAAAATGATATTAAACAAAAAGAGCTTGAATGCCAGTTAGGTTTAGAAAATTTGAAAACAACAGGCTGCTCATCAGACTCTTCCAAGCCTCTGGTTTTGATGCGGCGAAAAATATTCGCCTGGTTCCAAAATTTCAAGAACCCTCAGTATACAAATACTTCTTACACTTTGAGGAAATTGCCAATAGCTGGAAATGGCCCAAGGAGTCTTGGAAAAACCCCTATTTCTACGTCATTTAGTCTTCATTGGTAAAGCCCGAAAATATAGTCGACCATGTCCCATTGACAGAGGATAAGTGATTATGATGAGGTTAAGCAGCAGTGCTCAAAGCCTAGGCTTGGTGCCGACGGCATATAGACCAATTCAGGTCTGCCAGAAAAAGGATTACCAGACCCCTGGGACTTTGCCGTGTAAAGGAACAATGTTTTGATCGCGGGCTTTCTCAAAAGAGTCGGGCCCTTTTGGTCAACTTAGGGTTGATGTTAGGTGAAAGAGTTCAAACAGTGTCTACATCCAGTTATCAAAACACATATGGATTGAAAACAAAATTGACAGTTTTGCGTGAAGCAGCCCCGAAAGAGTCCGACGATTATGCATTGACACACAAATTAAGTCATCCTAGTAGGCCTAGCCAAGAATGTAGTCAATTTACTAGGACACAATACAACAATCAGTCGGGTTTCTAAAAAGCATCTCATTGTAGCACTCAGGAGGGGAACTCCCAGTCAGTTCCCATGTCAAAGGGGTAAGAAGTATGGTGCTAACAGAAACAGGTATGGGACCCAAATCACAGTATCCCACGCAATCACTGTAAACCAGGACCTAACAGGTAAAGGTTCACGGTGTTGGAGATACCTGGCTACCCACCCAAAAATGAGGAGCCAAAAATTTGATTCAAAACCAATAGGTTGTGCAGTTACTTTGAGGTCAACAAGTTCATTCTCTGTATCCGAACAATAAATCCCACAAAAGGGAATTGACACAGGAAAAGTAGGATGACTTTAACCTTTTTGTTTTGGAGGGATTTGTGTCTACACTTTCAGGTGATAGTTTAGACCAAAACCCATTTAGAATCATGCGGGACCGTGGCTGCGAGCAAAGTCCCCAGAATTGGAAGATTCACTTCCTTTAATATTGGAGAGTTCCCAGATAGTGCATTGATTCAGGGGATGGTTGGTTATAGTGTCCCTCTTTTCACAAATGAATTTTAAATCAGCCTTGGTTTCCTGGAAGCGGCACAATTGGTGTGGCCAAGAACTCCCGTTAAGCGGTATCCCTGTTTGTTAGGGAATGATTTGGCAGGGGGAAAAAGTAACTCCCAGATCCCATAGTGTCCCAGTGCCCTTTACAGTGGATAAATTGATGAGGAAACCGACATTTTTCCCGCATGTTCAGTAACTATGCAATGAACCAGAAAAGCCTCAAGGAAAACAGTGAGCCGTGATGAGTCAAAATATCATTCACCTGGAAGACCGTCGATGAGACTTGTCCCAAATTTAGAGGATCTTTTTTCTCTCAAATTAAGAGGAATTTGTAGGTCATCTTCCCTCTTCAGGGGAGACTAAATTCCCTATTAGTGAAAATCCAGCCCCTGAGCACAACCAGTGACAGCTGGTAAACAATGAAATCCAGCACCTGAGCATGATAGAGTTAGGGACGGAAGATACCCTTTAAGCCATGACATCTGGTAAGATGGAACGCAACAAACGTGACCCAGCACTTATGAAATTAGGTGAAGAGGCAATTGTCGCAACAGGAAGCCGAGCAAGATTCCTGTATGTTTCTACAGCAAAATGGTGTCCTCATGAGAAAATGGCGGCCACCGATGCACTTGTAGATGAGCATGGAAGGTTGTGCATCAAATTTAAAAGTAACCAAAGTAAACCATAGGGTAATTATAGGCATAGCCCCATTATAGTCCCAGGCAGGACACGTGGTTTGCGCAAAAAGCACATGACAGAATTAGGAGTCATTTTTGGTGGCCTCCACTCAAAAAGAGTGCGAGTATTTTAAGACTTGTCACACATGGCAAATGGTGGGCAAGCCCAATCAGTAAATTCCTACTGCTCCCTTGCATCCAATACCAGCATTTGATTAGCCATTTAGTAGGGTTTAATAGATTGCGTAGACCACTTCGAAAGACCAGTCAGGAAATCAGTATTACTGACCATCATGGGTTCTTCCACACGATTCCCTGAGGCTATACCATTGAGAAATATTAGGGCACAGAGTAGAGTGAAAGCTCTAAACAAAGTTTTTTCATCCCTATAGGCCTTCCAAAATCATTCGTCTGATCAAGGATCAAATTTCATGTCAGGTTTTTGTTCCAACAATTCAATGGAAACCAGTTGTGAATTTCCAGTACAGTTCTTCAGCATAACCACCCAGAATCCAGGGGGCCCTAGAAAGGTACCACCAAAACATTGAAAACAATGATCAAAACCTATTGTTTTTTGAATTTGAGAGGGATTGGGAGAGGAGTTCATCTCCTGTTATTTGCTACCATGGAGGCGTACCAGATTTCATTAGGATTTTGTCCATTTGAGTTGGTGTTTGGTCACAAAAGTTTTAGGGGACATTGAAACTACTTAAAAAAAGTGGTTGTGTGAACATCCTGATGTGAATTTGTTAGACTATGTGTCTCACTTTAGACACAGGCTCCAAAAAGCCACAGTACATTGCCAAACAAAATCTCAAACATATTCAGGCAAATGAAAACATCGTATTAACAAGATGCTAGGAACAGAGTATTCACCAGGTGATAAAGTTTTGGCACTTTTTCCAATACCAGGGCATCCTTTGCAAGCCTAATATTTGGACC
Source organism: Ophioderma brevispina (assembly GCA_023653785.1). NCBI lineage: Eukaryota > Metazoa > Echinodermata > Ophiuroidea > Amphilepidida > Ophiodermatidae > Ophioderma > Ophioderma brevispina. Next base: position 6,741 of record JAMKCH010077091.1, on the reverse strand, counting down.
ATATGAGATGAGAACAAGTGGGGACCTTGACTATGTGTCAAACACCAGTAAGACGTAAAAGTCGACAGTTATGTACACATAAAATATTCTCAAATCAGTATAATAAAAGCATGAGACGTTAAAAACCTGCTGTCATCCAGAGTTATTGATGAGTGTACAAATGAACATCACAGAGTCCAGAAACTGACAAAACCAGCACTGTAAAACAAAGACATGATTATGGTGTCAATTACAAATTCTGACATACTGCCAATTTAGACAACAACTAAGGTCATCTCCAGAAGTCAAAAAGGTGAATTGAAGATTAATTCATGAGTGGGAGAAACATATTATTTTCCTTATGTACCCAGTGAAGCACATGTCATAACCCATGACAGTGATGTAGGCGTTTCAGAGCACGACCAAATTGGCAGCATCTCAGTGATTCAAGAAAGTGTATTGGAATTTCAGATCCAGTCAAACTGCGCTTTGATGCATATTGGGGAACATGTACCCATACTATCTATGAATTGTATTTTAATATTTTGTGGATAAATAAATTGTAAACATCCACCTGACAAGCTTGCTAACCTATTGGAGTTTAACTCCTCCAAGTCAATACAATCTGGACATAAGACACATCAATGAAAAGAAAATAGGTCTTGGCTGATGCCATGTCCAGAGCTGCCAAATTTGTTCAGAATTTTAGTATTACACTTTATGTAATAGAGACTGAAGGCATCACGGCAAGAACAATTTAAAAAGTGTAAAAATTTGCACTGTGTAAAGCTGTATGTAAAATTAACCACAAAATGGTTAAAGGTATAAGCCAGATTTTGGAAAATTTTCCATTTCATCAAATTTCTTTTTACGGGGAGGCTGTATATGGCCTCCATTTTTTTTCTGATTAAACTCTCAAAAGTATATTTTCTCAATTTTATTTGAGAAAGATTGCTCACGGAAAAGCACTTTGTTTTACTATAAAAGAGAGAAAAGGGGAATTCCCTAGGTTGTTTGTGCTTAGTGCACCTGTTAAGATTGCACAATAAGGGAAGTGTGGAATTCCCAAGGATGCGTGAACTTAGAAACTTTTTTTCATAGCTTTTGAGATCAACATTGCAAGATTGGGAATTCCCCCACAAAGTTTTATATATATAATGAAGTGATGTAAAATCTAGATTGTGAAATCTGATTGATTTGCAGATCATGTTTTCTGCAAAGAATGATGTAATGATTATTGTTCGAAGGGGAACTATCTGTGAGTCTTAAATACTAATAACTGGAAGACTCTCTGCCAGCATCCAACAAGTATAAAAACAAGTAGTCGCTAGAAGATAGCTAGTTTGACTCTGCCTTGAGGAGCAAGACTTTACTAGTGCAGGATTTATTATTTTATTCCATGTGAAGCAGAGTGCTTGTAAGTATTCTACGTCGTCTTTGAAGCCGAAGTGCTGGGTAATCAAATAGATTGCCAACATTTGTTGACAGATAGAAATCGGGGTGACATTATCTGGACTGTATACTGTGGATTTATTATCGTCGCGGGACTTAATTTAACCTTTACGTCTTGAACTGCTGGACCAAGTTATTTCAGGACTGATAAGATTCCCATTGGATAATCCTGAGGAGTTTAAATTATGTGAACTTGTGCGCTGTCGTTTGAGTCTTCGCTTGAGGACATATCGTCATTGAACTGCAAAGCTTCCAACACAGGACACTAGCAAAGCCTAGTAAATTAAATAATCTTAAATATGGTGTGTAATTTTATGTATTGTTGTTTTGGCCATACCAAATTCTTGACCAACTTAAAGATCATTAAACTTTTTTTGTATTATATAAATTTAGATCACTGGTGACAAGCTCATTTATTTTTGTGTTTGATAGTTACTTCGGACCTCAGCGTCTACTAGACGTCATAACAAGTATCACTTTTTGGTATCAAATGGAAGGCCATTATTTTCTCACTTTCTTCCTTAATTTTAGCCTTCACTCTTTCCTTTCCGCACTCATAGAAAAAAAAATAACTGCCGTTTTTTAATGGTTAACCTATCAATATGAGCAAAGTAGTGAACAAGAGCCTGCAAATAGCATTATCTCTTCAATCATCCAAATCATCATCATCATCAATCAAATTTATTTGCACTTCAACACACAGCATTTTATACAATATCAATAAGCAGGCCAAAGCCAGATTAAAATGTACTATAAATTTTAGAAAAAAAAATTCATTCTGAAAAAGTAATATACAAAACAAAGCAAATTTTATCAAGCAACGGCAAAATGATAAATGGAAAGTGAAGCTGATAATATGACAGATCGAGGTCACTGCTAAACGCAGGGCTTGAAGGCGCAGAGACTCTTCTAAGTTCTACAATTACTATATATGACAAAAATAGATAACACAGATTTATATTACATTAAGGGACTTAAACAAGACAGAACAAACAATCGATGTCCAAATAAGTAGGCAAAAGGAGGAAGGAAGAAAGGAAGGAAGAAGGGGAAAGGAAAGGAAAAAAACAGAGTGAGGACAGAGAGGAGGAATAAGGTAAGGAAGGAATACAGTGGTAGAAAGGAGGATTGGAAGAGAGAAAGGTGAAGGAAAGAAAGGGGAAGGGGAAAAATCCGAACTGCAAGGAATAAGGTACGAAGACTGAGGATAGAAGTGAGGATAACAGACTGAAGGAGGGAATTTATGAAGCAACCACGAACGGAATAAAGAGAAAACAAAAAATCAAGAAAAATTGGTGGAGTTATGAGCATTCGGCAGAATTGTAAGTACTGACGATACCCTTCTTCATTCTCGATGCTTCTACCATCTGTTTGTTTCCGCCACGATGGTGGTACTTAGTGGTCCGTAGTGGATAATCGGGCGACGATACAAATGCGAGGCGATATCGAAGGCGAGAATGCGAAGGCGCGATACAGTTTTCGGGCGAGATGCGAGGGGCGAGATCAGAAGGCGAAATGCGAGCCTCGACCGGCAAGAGTCGAGAAACGAGATACGAGATGATACTAATAAAGCTTCATAGTAGATCGTTCTTCCATTGAGATTTTTTTTTCTTGAAACAGCAGAATATCAAAACATATATAATTTTATTTGTTTTTATTTCTAAATGTTCGTTGATGCCTTTTAATAAGAGTTAGTACCTCTTGCTATTATCGTCTCTCTTTATCTTCTTCTTTCTTTCTTGCCCTTTTTTTCCTTTCCAATAGATTCTCGCCCTCTAAACTCGTCATCTGCCTTCGATTTTTAAGTTTCAGAGAGTCCCCGCATCTCTCTCATGCTCAGTCCGTGAATGTCAGGAACCTCTTCAACGGATGAGTGAAATGAACTTAGCGAACAGGCGAGGGATATGGGGGTCAGTGTGATAGCCTCGGGGGCGTATCACATGTCGTCGGGTAAGGGTGAGAGACGTGATAACGCGAGTGAAACATCCGTTGAGGAGTGGGGAGACGTCAGGAAATGGCTATTGGGAGGATAAGTCGGGGCGGAGTGCAGAGTGGAGGAAATTAAGTGATACAACGTCATAGGTGGTGTGGGTCGCAAAATCAGTTGGGAGTCTGGAGAATTCGTACGAAGTGTGTCAGGAAAGAGAAAGAGCTATGCTGGTATCTGGGAACACCTCCAGCCTGATGGGATTGTAAGGTTAGTGATAAAGGAAGAGAGGCAGATAGGAAAGAGGAGGAGTTGGAAGAAAGCTTTGAGAGAGGAGGAGAACTGGGAGGGCAGGGACTACGGGAGATGGAGGCAGATATGACGAACAAGGGATTGAAACGGTAGGGACGGAAGAGAAAGGTGAGGAAGAGATATCGTGTGCGCTAGAACTGTGCGCAAATACAGGATCGGGCCGGGAAATAGAAGGTTCCCTGACGGTAAATATGTTGCGTGCGCGATACCGATTGGTTCTGTGCGGCGCGGGTAAGAGGGTAAACTCCTAATTTGATAAAGGGAGCAGGTATGTGGTGTGGGACGCCGAAATCTGAAGAGGGAAGAGATAAAGAAATGCCAGAGGATGTGTGATAGGGCGTCATCTCCCCAGGTAGGTCCCTTCAAGATCATCTCATTCCCTCTCAGCCTCGTTCGTCATCCGATCGACGCAAGGGTGGGCGACTCCCGATGCTGCCTTATTCTTACCGGCCGGATTCGCGTGCTCTCGCGCCACAAGTAGTAAAAAGCGCTCTGGTCCGCCTCTTTTAGTTCAAGAGCTAAGCGAGGGGGATGCAGGGAGGCGTTTAATAGCAAGGCCTCGCTCTCGGCGTTTTCTCAATCTCGTCCGGCCCTCGGATCTCGCATTCGCCCGGCGAGTCGAGGTGCGAGATCGACCCGAAAATACTAGATGCGAAGGCGAGTCGAGGACAGATGCGAGATACAGGGTGAAGCGAGGAGATCAGATCCGATTTGAGGGGAGATTCGGGGCGAGATGCGAAATCCGAGGCGAGATCGAGAATGAGATGCAAGATCCGAGATTGAGTCGAATTCGGGGCGAGATGGCCAGATCTACGGGCGAGATCCAAGATGATACCAATAAAGCTTTACTTATGCCTTTTTTGTTTGAGTTCTTTCACTCCTTGTCTCACATCATTCGCGTTCTGTTTGCTCTGTAAGGGGAATTTCTTCATGATCCACAGCCTTCTCCCCGACCTTACTAACTTGGATTTTCATTTTTTATCTGAACCTCTTTTGTATGTTCATGGTGGCCCTAATCGTGTACAATGATCTAATTTTAACAACTGCTGCACGAAATTCGCAATTTTAAATCTGTCAGCGGAGGCGAACCGGGGTGGGGAGTTGGTGTCTCAATTTGGCAAGAGCGCCGTGCTATATAGTAATACGAGGTTGCCGGTTCGATCCACTAAGCGCACGGTTTTTTTTTTCCACACAAAAATTTAAGAAGCTTTTTGAAAGCTGGAATAGCTCGGCAATTCCCGCTTCCCGCCATCAAAATAAACCACGAGCTTAAAAATATGAAAATTACATTCTGGTTAAAAAATACGTCCATGAAAATTGTACGTTTGCCTCCCCTCCCCACATGTGAATTGGTAACCGCGAATTGAAAACTCGGTCCTGTGTCAAATAGCACTTTGGATTTGATTACCATACCAATCCTCAACTTATCAGTGATATTACATACAATCCCGTATATCTGATCATCATATTATAACCTTCACATTACCCTAAAACCAACAACAAATGAAGCCCCAAGGAAATTTATAATTTCCTCAAAGCAGATTTGATGGTTTGAAGCAACATGTTACATACACACACAGAAGTTCATATCCCCTCACACCCAAATAATCAACCTGTGGATCACAAACTGGGGATTGTACGGGACTTCCTACTAGAAGCCATGATACACGTGTGCCTTAAAATAGTCGTGGGAACGACATCTCCCCTGGATCAACCCGTGACATTAAGCGTCAAATGAAAACACGGGACAAACTTCCCATTTAGCCAGAAACATCAAAACAGTACTTCTTGAAATCCTTTCGCAATATCGAAACAAGCTGCAAATGTTGTTTCACAGAGCTCATGACGATTATTTTCAAGGTCGTCGGTTGGGAGCCTTTCCGAGCGCCGAAAACATTTTGGTCTATGTCAAGATGATGCGCACCGAAACCTTGGAATTCCAACTTTAAGAACAGCAACTAAACTGTACAACAGACACAGACAACTGAAGCACCAACTGTCCATTTCATCCTTGTTCAACCAAAATTTCAGAGTCCGACTCAAACATCCCGGACAAGGGCATTTCACCGTATCCATCTATCCCGAATCCATATAGGAGTAGAAGGAGTAGAAAAACAACACTCCTCCTATCAAATCCCTCAAAATCAGGGGCCCGGATGAATTCCACCAAAACTTCTAGACTGTCGCCCTTGGAAATCCGCAACCGCACTTAAATTCTTATTCCATCAATCATTCTACAGGTTACATTCCAACTCCAATGGAAACACGCCATAGTCACTGCTATATCAAAAAAGCAAAAAATCAATCCCTAAACAATTACCGCCCCATATCACTAACGTGCCTGTGCTGCAAAGTTATGGAACATATCATATAGAGCCACATCGCCAACACCATTAGTGGCAAATAACATCTTGCTACTCCCCTACGGGTTTCGTAAAACTCTCAACAGTAACTCCACTAATCTCATCCTGTATGATGGGCCATACTCACAATGTCGTGGTCAGTTGACGTAGTACTACTCGACTTCTCTAAACGTTGATAAGGACCCCATCATCGCCTTATCCGCTAAACTTAGTTTCTACGAATACAAGGCCCTACTCTATAATGGATCATTCACTTTTTATACAACAGATTACAGGCCGCCTCTTGTCAACGGTCCCCATTATTCTTGCGGAAGTGTCATCTGGAGTACCCCGGGTTCTGATAACTCGGACCTGCCCTGTTCTTGCTGTATATATGATATACAAGATCAAATCCAATCCGAATATGCGATTTTTTGCTGAACGAACAGCATTATCTACCCCGGGAGATATTAAGTCACAAACTACCAGTCTGTGCTCCATAGGTACTTGGAAATCCTTACCTACCTGGTCCTCTACATGGTTAATGCACTCAATGATGAAATGTGCCATCTTTATCCATAACCAAGAAGCCAAACCTAGTCTTTTCCAATATCATATCCGTCAGACCTTAAGGAGTAGACCGGGCTGACTATACCTCGACGTGTTCCATTTCAAAAACCTTGATTGGATGACCACTGTAAAAGATCACACGAAGGCAATCGTAACCCT